>JAJHUR010110858.1:2522-14213 GCA_027495735.1 Lutjanus campechanus | reverse complement strand
TACAATAAAAGTATTGACGTCACTGGCGATCGTTGGACACATGCTGCATTCAAGTTCTCCTCCTGAGCTCCGATTTCTGAGCACTTCGGTTGTAGAGCTGACTTGAAATAGCTGGAGAGTGGAACGAAACAGACCTAACAAAAGTGCATATTTTGGGTTGACAGAGACCTGTTTTCAGAAGAATGAAAAGAGAAAGCTTTAGAAAACAAAACTCACTTTAACAGGCCAGTATAAGTCAGGTTCTTCATAGGGAACTTTTTGGTTAGAGTGACTACTGGTTTAATGACAACATTCTCAAAATGTTGAATTTGGGTGATAATCAAATTCAAGAAAACTTCACTGATACTGGTGAGCATGTATTGACTTTTCTTCTCAAGTTGCATCAGAGATTTTGTATTTAAAAAAAGAAGTTGGACCATGTGCATCATGCTGTAGGACAATTAAACAACAGATGTTCATTTTCGTTACGAGTCAGCAAACATCTGCAGACAGAACATGTCAAACGTGCTGTGTAAACCAGCACCAACACCTTGTTGCAAGTGTCCCCAAGCTAAGCACCCATATCAAAACAACCCACTCAACAGTATTTTTCAACACATATAAGTCGTTGTGAGGTAAATAAAGTTGTATAAGAATAGTTCACACACTGGAATATGACAAAAATCAGATTTCTTAAACAAATGCAGTTTTGCACAATAAATATATTTTATTTGTTGCACTGCAAATTGTTCCATTATTCCTGTCTCACAGATTGAACAGCATCTGTATCTATGCATTGACTCAAGGTAGACCTACTTGTTATTTAATAAATATTACTTAATGATTAAATAAATAATACCATAATATTATTGCATAAATAAATAATATGATTGCAAAACAGTGCATATTTTTCAGAATACTATGCTTAATAAGACAAATAATTAATCAGTGAAATATGATGTATTTTAATATGCTGCAAACATCCCAAGGTTGCAACTGTCCCCAGAACAGGGGTTAGTTGCAACATCTGACTTCTTAATTTAATGTAAACACTGTGAACAATATGTCATATACAATTATCTTTAAGCAGTATAGGTAATTCACAGACAGATGGTCTAGTCAAAGTAGTTTCTGAATAATAGTTTAGTTTAGTTTAGTTTATTTAGATCCCCATTAGCTTTTGCAAAGCAGCAGCTATTCTAATAATAGAGAAATGCAAAAAGTGTTGCAACTGTCAGTCTCCCCAATATATTTGCAAAAATGGGCTATATGAGAGAGCAATGATGAGAAAAATCTAAAAACTGACTGATTTTTTAAATACTATTAGTGAGGAAAAAAAACAAACAAACAAAAAAAACCCGGAAAAATAAAATAAGAAATCTGGAGTTCTGATCAATATTCAAAACAGGGATAAATCTCTCCCATTATGGTTTTGCAGGTCAAATCCTCATAGTGCATTATGACTACTATGAAAATCAACCTCCCCACTTGCCCTTTTCTGTGTTTATATTATGATTCGGTGGTTAGATATTACACAAAAACCTTTTACGGGTACCGCAAGAATGCATAACAAACGCAAGAATGCATGTCAATTCAGTACGCTGAGAATTTCTCCCCCAAACGTCCGACAGTACGTGAACGCAGCGAGCTGCAAAACTGCGAGAGAAGCGGTGATTGAAGGGGATAGCAGAGAGCGGCGGTGGCGACGACGGCCATCTTAGAGCTACCGTGGTAACCGACACTCATCTTCTGGATTTTATTTTTCTTGTTAGAGCAACATTCCGCCTGACTGACGAGGGAAGAAGAAGGTTGTTTTTCACTTCGCCGCGGTTGAACTCGAAGTCGGGATGCGGTTCCGAGGGAATACACAATTTGCATCCGCTGTCGGACTGGTCCTCGGACTATTATGTGCGGTGGAGGCAGCTAAAGGTAACTAAGCTGGGATTTATCTCCCGTTGTGTTTTGTCTCTGTCTGTACGTGTCACACAGGTTTCTCTAACGGTTTGGAACGTTCGGTTTGAGAGTTAATGGTTTGGAACGTTGGTTTTTCCAGCCGTTGAAGGTTCAAACTGAAACGTTGTGCGGTCCTCCGGAGGGATGCATGTTCAATAACCTGTTCAGGGATGGTCAGCTCTGGAGCCGCAGAGCCGATGGATGTCGCGAAGTATCCCACCGGCAGCAAGTGCATCCCGTGATTAAGCATCCATTTTAGCCACAAACAATCCCAGAATTACACGTTATATTCTGACAACTTGTATAATATTTTATCATAAAGCGTAAACACCCGAAGTAGGGTACTTTTGAGATAATATCAAGGCCATGAAACGACCCCCTTCTGTCATCTGCATTCAGTCTATTTTTGGCTACTTGTCTCCTCTAGTCGCTTCTTAGCAGTCTGAAATAAGAATATCAATATTTATTACCTTCTGCAGAGTTTTTGAGATTTATTTAACTTGCCCATGTCTGGTACTCCCTGTACTCGTCTTGTTTTTAAAGATATTTGAGTACATTTGAATGAACTTAAGTGATGTGATATGATTCTTTATCTTAACCACCACCTTTTTAAGATTCAGTGTTATTAACTTGAACCAAACGGGTTTATTCTTCCATTAGTAGGCCTAATGCTTGGTTTGGCACCGTTGTGGTCGCACCAGGATGGAGCTTGGTTGGCTACGCATTGCAGATCCTCCTCACAAGCCCCTGTTTTTGTCGGTGGATTTTAAAAAATGTATGTGCTGTGATCACAGGTTGAAATAAAAAGCCCCTCATCATGATTAGGTCTGGGCCTACTTACTATTACAGAGGCTGTATAATAAGAACTGAAAGTGCAACTGGGCTCTTCATGTGCAATGTCACCGATGGACATCATAACACAGTGAGGAGAGACATGCCTTTATTTGCTGCAGGGCGGTCCACCACCTCCCTCCTAACAGCAACTCACTCACTGCTCAGACATTAACGCCATCATTGCATGAATTTATAGACTGTGTTTTAACGTTAAACTCAATCCACTGCCTCCCCAGTGTGAGCATCATGTTTCAGGGTGTGTGTAAAGGCAGGTGCACATTAGTCACCGGCCATATCAACATGCCTGAGCAGCCACCAATGCTGGAGGCTAGTGTGTGTTGTTTTCTTTCAATGCTACACCCATTTTATGCCCTATGGACGAAATAATGACCATGAAAGTGATAGATATCCTTAAAAGTCTGCATAGGGTAAAAGTCTGCACAGGGGCTATATTTTTCCTTGTTGCCATGTCAAGCAGCTGAGAATGCACAGCAGCAGGAGGCAGTAACTTAATTTCTTTTTTCATCATTCAAAGGGAGAAGGCCTGTAGCAGTTAGTCCTGGGTAGCGTGTATGAGATTATGGCTTTTTTTTATGTTGTAGCCAAGTGTGTTTGTAAAGTGCACCTGCAAGCTTTCCTGCCCTTATCAGAGAAGGAGGCCTGTGAAATCACCATCTTGGTGAGGGCTTATCTTTTATTAACCAAAGGTCACTCGCCTACTTTGTGCACTACCTCTTGTCACCTGCAGCCCAGCTTTGTATTTCCATGGCTTGTTGTTGATTCTTTTTTTATTACCAGCTACTTTGCAGCAGATGAGGAAATAAATATTCCTCTTTTTTTTCTGCTCTAAGCAGGGTTCAATGTTAATGGTTTTGTTCACTTGCCCAACTGGTCAGAAATAGGGCTGGGCAATATGGTTTATAAATAACATTTCAATATTATATGATATATATATATATTCTCTAAAATAACATACTGTAAACCCTCAATTAGTGCAAACATATGACTATCTTATAGAATATGATGCATTGCTGTAGATTAAACTACCCAACAATATAGAAAGTAATTACTTCAACCATGAACATCTACAGCAGTAAAATGCAACGTACACATTAGTGCAGCAGTAATATTAATCCAAAAACATAATTTATAAAGATAAAACACAGACATGGACCATTTTGCTGCACAATGACTCTTTTAAGTAAACCTTGATATAATACTACTTGCATACTTTTATTAAGGTCCAGAATGCAGAACTTTTCCTTGCACTGGAGTTAGGGCTGAGTGATATCGACAGAATCAAATATCACAGTATTTTTGACCATATCTCTCGATAACGACATTGCTGCAATAGTGTACCATTGACTAGTTGTGCTTTCATAAAATATTAAGACAATGAGATTTTTGATCAGTAATCATCAGTTATGTGGACATAACGACTAAGTGAATAATAGAACAACTAGAACAGTCTGGTAAGTTCAGAAAACTACTTTACTTTAATGCTTCCTTTAAACCCAGGAAAAGAGACACGTCATACCACTATATAACAGTATCCAAAATCTAAGACAATATCTAGTCTCATAATGATAATGACCCTAGTCAGCCCTAGTCAGAAATCTTCTTGCCCAAAGGCAATTTTTACTTGCCCCTGTATTTATTTCTATATTTATTAGTGGTTATCAGATAACAGCAATGCACAGCAACATTTAATTGTCAGTTTTAATCCTTATTTAAGTAAATGAATCAGAACAAGAACACAGTGTGCCTTAGATGCAAAACAACACACATTCTTGCATACTGAAAATTGTATGGCAGTGACCCTCCTTCCCGGAGACTGTGAAACAATGTGTTTAATTCTTTTTTACCACTTGTCTGGTTGGGCAAGTGAGTTGCTAGATTTACTAGCCCCATGTGACATTTTTTATGAGCAACTATGCTATCCTTATTGTTGAGTTCTCCTAAGTTGTTCTCATTCCTGAACCCTCTAGTTTAGATGTCTACCAATGATTTGTGTGAGTGAGACAGAGCTTCAGCACATTCAGGTAAATTTAGCAGCACTGGCAATGGATGTTGTAGTCCTCAACTTTACGCCTACTAAAACATAAATCACTGATGATGACATGGCTACAACAAACCTTGAAAGATCTGTTGGAAAAATATGTTTCTGATACAGATAAACAATCTTACCTAGACTATATGATTCATTACACTGCCAGTGAGAAAATGTCAGTGTGTGTAAAAGTGGTGAAAACTCAGATCATCTGTAGCAGGCCTGATAAAGCTTCAAGACATTTTAGGCTTTTAACTCTTTGGTGTTGTCCACCACTGATTTCATTATACACTTCTGCAGTGTTTTTTTCTTTTCAGCGTGATTTTTGTCACTTGTTTTCAAGGTCTCACCCATGTAATCTGTTTCCTTTTTTGTTGCCGTGAGCAGCTGCTGGGTGTTTTCATGTTCACAAGTCGAACGTTAGGTCTGCTGACATGCATGAGCTTCCTCTCTGCACACACAGCCAGACAAAGGGAAGGCTGGCTGCTGGGAAGTTTCTTGGCTCATTCGTCATTGAATTAAGTAATTGTAGTCAAACAAATTGGATGCCCTGCTTTGTGTGCTGCTGAGTTAACATATGCGCTCTGCTCACATGGCTTTAAGGAGAACATATTACAGATTAGGTGCAAGTGTTCTTCCCGCCCAGTCTTCCTCGTCTTACAGTCATTGAAGAAACCTAGTATTGATCCACTGAAAATTGCATATCAGTTACAGTTAGAGCAATGTGTCAGGTCAATATTTTCCTTTTAATAATAATTTATTGGTCAGTCATGTGGCTCACCTCTGCGGTTCCTTTCTGACCACAGCCTTATTAAAACAGTCTGTATATTTTATGTTGATATACAAATATAAGGAAGGAAAACATCTGGGTTATCTGTAGGAAAACGTACTCCCTAGTGTCTTTTAGGGCTAACTAAATCAATTTTTGACCAAATACCTTGATATTGATATTGCAACAATATGGTAGGGATGAATGTTGCTGCTTTCACAAAATATTAGCAGGATGAGATTTCTGATAAATAATCAGCAGTAATGCGGATATAGCCGAATGACCAAGTGTTTTAAGTCAAATAATAGAACAGTCTGGTAAATTCAGAAAATCCTTAAAAACCCTTAAAACACTTAGGTCTCTGCCATATCACAATATAATAATATCTAGTCTCATATCACAGTATCAATATAATATTGTTATATTACCCAGCCCTAGCATCTTTTGTGTTTTTACTTGAAAAAATGATTTAAATGATCATGAATTTTCAAACTAGCCATCAATTTTGCTTTTTTCTAATATCAACTAATTTATTTACCAATGATTTTAACTGTAGCCTAAATGCTTATTCATGCTTACTCACATTTGGCATCAGCAGCTTCACATTAAAAGCATTATTGATCTCAGCCTTCAAAAAACATCATTGGTTGAAACCTTTTGCCCTTTCTTATCAACTACTCTCTCTTCACAAATAGGTATATTGATTACAAGATCCCAGAAACCAAAACGTAGGAAGATCATCATCACTGACCTCTGGTTGAACCCGGGGAAATAAATTTGCTCACATTTCCTATTTGTTGTTGTAGACAGACACTCAGATTTCACATCCTGTGAGCTACCAACAATCTGTGTGACGTTTGTCATCTCGCTATGTTATGGCGAACAGAAACTATGTGGATGCACACAGCTGACAATGACTGCATTGTCCGCCTCTCCCATGCAGCTCTAGTAACACAGTTGTATGCCATCATTCAGCGTCAGTTTACAGACTTGTTTAACTTTAGAAATAACATCATTTAATATCAAGAGACTGAGGCTGATGGCTAATGTGATGACATACTGGGAAAGATGTGGATCAGTTCAGTTTCAGATGTTTTCCTTTGAACATGTCAGGGCTTCATGAGCTGGTAAAACACAAAAGAAAATGTCAGTTGTCATCAGTGCGTTAGTCTAGGTGGTTTTGATTGATAGGACCCATTTCATTTGATGTTTAGTGATCTGCTCTACATATTCCACAGTGCCTTGTCACTACAAGATTTATGGCTTTAATAACCTCAGTCATTGAACACAGATTTAACTAAAAAGGAATCAGAGAGCACATGCCTTCACTGTAACTGCAAAAATGTGCTATTTTAATTCTGATTACACCTGGTTAGAGCTGCAATGATAAGTTGATCAAGTGATTGGTTGATTGAGAAAAAAAACTATTTTATCAACTATTTTGATAATTGATTTAAAGTAAAAAACTCCAACATGTACTGGGTCCAGCTTTTTAAATCTAAGGATTTCATGCTCTTCTTTGTCAACTATAGTGCATACATAGAATAAAGATGATATGGTCTCATTACGACCACTTGTCATTATACTGCTGTACCACTAATGCTCAAATGCCATGACAATTTGCAGGGATATTCAGAATTGTTATGCTCTCATGTCATCAAAATTCGAATGCAGCACTGTGTTCAAGAGTTATGGTATTCATAATCAAATATGCCATGCCAACAAGGTATTGTCAGAATGGAATTTCAATTAACAAATGAATAAACTTTGCAGGCTCAGCCAAATATGTGTCAAATTTGGGAAGGATTGGATAAGATCTGTTGGAGGAATGATTAAAATGTTACAAAAAAAAACAAAAACAAAAAATTAGGCCAAAATGGGTGAGACCAACACCTATTTGTCAGAATGCAGGGAATCTGGGGGTGAAAATATGCCTCTATACCTCAGGGCACAGGATTTATGAACCACAAAGTGCCCTGTAACTGGCTGCATGGTGGCGCTATTTGCTTTATGGGTCGTGTTTACACCAAATTTCATTGAAATCTGTTAGGCCCATATATTTGTCAAGATATCCTGCTGACACACATAAAATCAAAACTGAGATAATGAAGGAACTTTGCTGTGGGATTTAAAACTGATTACTGCTAATGTGGAGAAGTATAAGAGGAGCCATTACCCTGAATAACTGCTGTCCTGAATAACTGTTTACTTGCCCTACACAGAGGCCCTGTTCCTACAAGTTAACTCTTACATTTTTTTTAGTATTTATTCAGACATTTCTCAGAGGAACAAAGGGCTTTTAGGCCCAGACTTCAGGGTCGGGATCCTGACTGAACTTGTAACAATGCGGTCACTGTTAGACGGATCGCGACTCAAGCCCCTCAAGAATGTGTATATGAGATAATCCTCTGAAAGCGCTAAGTTGTTGAAGCATTTCGATTTGGTAATTTGCCACTTAGTGCTGGACAGATGAGAATATTGGACTCAATTTGGGTCGGCGGTGACTTTCCTCTCATTGGTGCCTTTGCGAGCTGAATGGAGTCAGTGAACTGTCACGAATGGGTCATTCAGTTGTGAATATTAAGTTGTGCCAGATGACTGGGAAGTTATGGCGGCCACCAAGAAAAGACTTTACGTTTTGACGTTACTCTGCGACTGCAAAAAGTAATATTCGGAAATGAATGGTGTGAGAAAGTGCCAGAGTATCCAGGATTTTAATTGTTTTTACCTCATATTGTATAATCATCTGAATTAGTTAAAGCGACTGCAAGAAATGTTCACATTTTGTTGATTTTGGAGGCCGCTGACAAAAGCAATAGTGTTTCCACTGTAATAAACACAAACTATAATGTCAAAACACAGGCTAATTTCATCTGATTTAATGGAGAATCAGACCCAGTAGGAGTCATGTAGAATAACCTTATAGAAATAGTCAGTCTTTTTGCTTATGTAGGTCATATAGAGGCATAAATTGGGACTGTTTCATAACCAGTGAAAAACTCCTTTAGTAGCTTTAAAAATCTTCTCAAATAGGCCTAAGTTTAGTCAGTTGTGATTTTACAAAAGCTGAATTTTGTGAAGATAATTTTGTCATTTATAAACCATGCAAATCTTCAAAAGGTAATGGCATTATTGAAAGTATTGAAAGTGAGTGCCTTAACTCTGAAAGTAATAGCCAATGGTGCACCTCATTGTATTATTTTTATTAAGTGAGTGTAATAAAAACCAGTGCTTGGCCTACAGGTTTTAATTCAATCCATATCTGCAGCTTATCTGGCTGTATTACTTGCTCCCTGGAGTCCCATTGCTTCCAGGAGAAAAATTGGCACTGCAGAGCTATTCACATTTGGGTGTGTCCACATTAAGATTCAGGCTCCATGGGAAACAGGTAACCAGAGAGCACATTACCTGTCGCAGGTCAGCAACACCCGAGTGCCTGCCTGTGCAGAGCTCTAGCCGTCTCACTCTCACTTCTCCACTCTCACTGGCTCTTTGTGCCGCTCACACAGAGAGGTGATTGAGTTGCATTCAAGGCTCTGCGGCTCCCAACCCCCTCTTCAGAGGAGCACCACGGTCGTCGAGGGTGTGTTCGTTCTGTTGGGCGGTTGAGACGGTGTAGAGGACAAACAAATGTTGTTGCCTGGCAGGGCAACTGAGAGGCTCTCCTGTGTGAGCGGGGTGTTTGGGGAGTGAGGGCCCCTGAGGTCTGGGTTTCCTTTAAGGGTCTTCAAGGCCTCCTAGAACAGTCCCCAGTCTGTGATAGAGGTGGCTTGCATCAACAAGCCAAGGAGCTTGTAAGGCAAGACAAACAGAGAAGTGTGGCCACTGTTTCAGACCGTGAGCAGATTGTTCATTGATTATTCCTGAGCCATGCAATTAAAAGAGACCCACTCACCAGCATAATTGAAGTCGTCGCTTGACTCACATTTGCATGCATGTCATACCTTCACCTCTTTGGCTGCAATTTCTGCTTGTCTTTGTTGGATATTTCTAGAGATGTACTAAGCCACTTTTACATTTCAGATCTGATTCCAACATCTGGATTTGGATATTTGCTTATAACAACACTATACTGATACCTTTTATCTTCATCATTATTATTATTATTGTTGTGGTTGTTGTTATTGTTATTATTAGGCTGAAACTGAACTTCAGTTCAATGTTGATGCACATCCAGTTAGAGTTTTCAGCACCTGGAAAGCTTGTTTAGTTTGTGTAATGTAACATGTCTAATGACATCCTCCAACTATTGTAGGGGGCTGTAGGATTGTGGCTTGAGACGTTCACATTTTTCAATAGTGATACTGATATCTTGGCTTTGATACTGGTTCTATTTTTTGATAACAAATCTGCCCTAACAAAAAGAAAATTACATTACACATCACAGTAAAATGAATCACTTTAATGGAAGAAGCTGTTCAAAAACATGGTGGTAAAAACAAACAAACAATGATCTCCTTTTCTGCGCATAATATAGTGTTTTTCCTGCATGCCTTTATGATGTGTAACGTTACGCAGTCAGTCACCAGTATTTTAACACTAGATCTTTGTACACGCGTGCTGAGTTCTTAGTGGCTCACTGAGGATGAGATTTACTCTTCAGGTACTGAAAATTGGTTTTGAATGACAAGGCATTTTTTGATACATGCTAGGATTTAAACAATTCTGTCGGTGCCATAAAAATATCAAAGTTGGATACCTAGCCCTAAACTCACTCCTACCTCTAGATATTTGTCTAACATCAGTAAGACCTGAAGCTGCCTTCGAAACTATCATGAAGGAACCCTGTGGTTGTTGTTGAAAGCACTCTTGTCCACAAGGAAATCCTGGCTTCTGGCAAGCACACATTTTGAATAGATAGAAATCTGTTTTTAGCTGCAACTGCTGCTTATATTCGCTAACACAGTTGGCATAAATGGCGCATTTTCTATATTCTTTTGTATTTTTTTTTTCAAATTTTTTCCAAATTTTCCAAACTCTGTTTTTTTTTTTCCTGCTATCTCCCTGGAAACACCCCAAGGTCTGCCTATCACCTGAACACACCAAATCGCTTCTCCTTTCTTCAGTGTACTGCTGCAGCTAATGGGACAAATATGTGAATAACAACCTGGCAACAGAGAGGCTTTATTTAGCCTCTGACAATAATAAGACAGTCTGCACACTCTGCTTGTAGTCTGTGCTGCCACTTATGTTGACTGTGATTGGCAGGTTTTGCTTTCTAATTTTTAATTTATTCAAAATTCTGGGTAATCAAACATTTACACTAGAGCGCAGACTAGTACAGACAGTATTATTAATCAGAGTTAAACACATGCACCAGCTGTTCGGTGTATGATTTAATATATGTAAATACGCTCACATTTATTTACACAGTATCACAGTGTTCGCAGTCAGTATGATAGTTTAGTAGTTTGTTAATTTTTAAGTATGTAATCTCAAATATCAAAATGGTTGCAAATAGATGCTTGAATACTTATTGATACTACTCACAAGAAATTGGTGCAAAAAAAATAAATAAAGAAATTACATGGAAAGATGACATTATTTTGTTATTAATATTTGTAGAAATAGCAAGTTTAATTGATTAGAGCTGTAGCAATTAATTAATTAATCGATTATGAACTGATAATTAAATCAATCGCTAACTATTTTGATAATCAATTAACTGAGTTGAGTTTTTAAAAAAAAACAAAAGTCAAAATTTGATGGCTGCAGCTTCTTAAATATGAATATATTCTAATTCTGTACTCCATTGTGGCAGTAAAATTAACAAAACAAGGCCTTTGAGGACATCATCCTGGGCTTTGGGAAACGGTGATCAGCATTTCTGTCACAATTTTCTGACATTTTATAGACCAAACAACTAATTGATTAAAGGCATAGTTAGCGATATAATCTGACGCACTTTTTGTCAAAATCACCGTATTTCTCCTCACTATCCGCAAGCTGTCACTTCTGAGAGCATGCTGAAAAAAAATCCGGTTTCAATACACAGCCTGGGCTCTGAATTTCAGCAGGTAAATCTGAGCCACCAAAACATGGGACCACCCCCCCCCCCCCCCCCCCCCCCCCCCCCCCCCCCCCCCCCCCCCCCCACCCCCCCCCC
>JAJHUR010110857.1:0-10010 GCA_027495735.1 Lutjanus campechanus | reverse complement strand
CTATCCAAGTACTAACCAGGCCTGACCCTGCTTGGCTTCCGAGATCAGACGAGATCGGGCGTGCTCAGGGTGGTGTGGCCGTAAGCCGCTATGGAAGGCAGAACCGTGCTATTTTTAAATCTCCATCAGCGCTATCATGAAATGTCATTAATATTGTGATTTTTGACAAAAGGAGACGCCAAAAAGCTTACAGCACCTGGTATTCCAGGCAGTCACCTATCCAAGTACTAACCAGGCCCGACCCTGCTTGGCTTCCGAGATCAGACGAGCTCGGGCGTGCTCAGGGTGGTGTGGCCGTAAGCCGCTAAGGAAAGCAGAACCGTGCTATTTTTATAAAAGCCATCAGCGCTGTCATGAAATGTCATTAATATTGTGATTTTTGACAAAAGGAGACGCCAAAAAGCTTACAGCACCTGGTATTCCTAGGCAGTCACCTATCCAAGTACTAACCAGGCCCGACCCTGCTTGGCTTCCGAGATCAGACGAGATCGGGCGTGCTCAGGGTGGTGTGGCCGTAAGCCGCTATGGAAGGCAGAACCGTGCTATTTTTAAATCTCCATCAGCGCTATCATGAAATGTCATTAATATTGTGATTTTTGACAAAAGGAGACGCCAAAAAGCTTACAGCACCTGGTATTCCTAGGCAGTCACCTATCCAAGTACTAACCAGGCCCGATCCTGCTTGGCTTCCGAGATCAGACGTGCTCAGGGTGGTGTGGCCGTAAGCCGCTATGGAAGGCAGAACCGTGCTATTTTTATAAAAGCCGACCCTGGTTAGTACTTGATCAGACGAGATCGGGCATGATTTTTTTATTTTATTTTATTTTATTTTTTTTATTATTATGAAAATACATTTTTGTTAAAAAATACATTTTTCATCACATTCAAGAATTACATATACATAGAGAAAACTTACTTCTTAAAATCATTACACAAAAACACATTTCGGCATTTTTACATCCCCAATTACTCAAGAAACGATTTCCACTCATGATTCTGGTATTACCAAACACATTTGTTTAACTCTTACTCCATAATTTACACAATCCCTTCCAAGAGAACCAATTCCATTGATCAAAAATCACAATATTAATGACATTTCATGATAGCGCTGATGGAGATTTAAACATAGCCCGGTTCTGAGTTCCATAGCAGCTTACGGCCACACCACCCTGAGCACGCCCGATCTCGTCTGATCTCGGAGGCCAAACAGGGTTGAGCCTTGTCAGGAATGGGAAGACCTTCTTCTTCAGGCCAAGCGACTTGCCATCGTGCAGGAGTTCACTGAGCTCCACATGAGTCAGCCTTCCCTGCCGATGGTCTCAAGCCTGGGCATCGTGGAGTACTCTTGTACGTCTTGTCATGTGTCGTATCACCTATTGTTAATGTGTTTTTTATTTTTTCATGTAACATCTAATAGATCTGCGTGCTCAATTTCGCAACCTGCGTCTGTTTGTTTGCCTGCCTTTCATCTGTCATTTCAGTAGAAGATTTGAGCGTGGACTACGACATGGACAACCATCGACAAATTTTCGACGCCTCTCATCCGTGGTGCTTGTGCTTGCCAGTGGGAACCCCTCCAACATTCTCAATCCTGGGTATCCTGAGCCTTCTCTCGCCACAGACAGCGAGCTCCCTTCCTCCACCGTCCATGTGGAAGGTTCCACCTTACCTTCCGACATCTCATGCACTCCTGGGCTCCAGGCTCCTTCCTCCACCATCCACACGGAAGATTCCAGCTTTCCAGCCAACTCGCCTCCCTGCCCTACGCTGTCCCTTGTGCACAACATGCCTTCCCAAGTTGGAACAGACAACCCCGGGGAAGGGACTTCCTCTCAGGTACCCAAGGCTTCCAACCCAGAACTTGCCTGCATGCCGACCAGGGTCCGCAGTCTGGCCAACCCCACCGGGACGTGCTGTGCCGTCCACATGTGCCAGTTAAACGAGTTTGCCAAGAGGTTGGAGGTGCTGGAATGTAAGGTCCTTGGTCGTTCCAAGTTCAAGCCTGTACAGTGTACTCCGACATTGGTGCAAAAGTCCCACGAATCCTCCCCTTACGCCGGGAGTGTCGGCTGAGGTGCTTCAGTTGACGCTCCGCATCAGAGAAATGGAGGTTAAAAACAGGGAGTTAGAGGTGCAGGCTATGCAGCTGAGGCTGAGAGCCTTAGAGCTGGAGCGCCAGCCTAGTGTCGCTCCCCAATCACCTGCTGTGCAACAGACCCTGCACTCTCCCCGTGACAGCTTCGATGTGAGCAGGCATATTGCGCTGGTGCCACCATTCAGAGAGTCAGAGGTGGACTCGTATTTTAATGCATTTGAGCGCATCGCAACTACTTTGAATTGGCCGAGGGACGTCTGGACTTTATTGCTCCAGTGTAAATTTATGGGGAAGGCTCAAGAGGTGTGTGCCACCCTCACTGTTAAACAGAGTTTGGACTATGATGTTGTAAAGGCTACTGTTTTGCGTGCCTATGAACTGGTGCCGGAGGCATACAGACAAAAATTTAGAAATTGCAGCAAGGACATCAACCAGACGTATGTAGAGTTTGCGCGTGTGAAGGAAGTACTTTTTGACAAATGGTGTCAAGCCAGTAAAATCACGGATTTTGGGCAGCTGCGAGAACTGATGCTTTTGGAGGAGTTTAAAAAGTGTATGCCAGAGCGCATTGTTGTATATTTGAATGAACAGAAAGTTGCGGCCCTGGCGGAGGCTGCTGTACTTGCCAATGAGTTTATTTTAACTCATAAGAGTGTTTTCTCGTTTCCCGTGCACCGGGAGTCTGCGGGAAACGAGGATAAAAAAACTAGGTCGCCTAAAGTTTTCTGACGTAACAATTTTGCCGCGGGTGAGAATCGTGATTTTTTTTGCCATGAACCTGGTCACCTCATTGCCGTCTGTCCTGTGTTAAAGCAACGGGACCAATCGAAAGGTGAGAGTCCTTCAACTGTTGGATTAATTCAGAGTGAATTGATTTCTAAACAGCAAGAGCAGTTGACTAATGAAGTATCGAAATTAGGGATTGATGATGATTTCAAACCTTTTATTTCGCATGGTTTTTTTTCTCTGACTGGCAATGAGGATGACAAGGTTCCGATTACTATTTTGAGAGATACCGGCGCAAAGAACTCTTTAGCTCGGCGGGGTGTTGTGCCCTTTTCTGATCAGTCGTACTGTGGGTCTGACCTGCTGGTGTGGGGGATTAAAATGAGTGTGCTTCGCGTGCCGTTACACACAGTTACGCTCCTCTCCTCCTTAGTGTCGGGCCCTGTGCGTGTGGGTGTACGCGATCAGCTGCCCGTGGCCGGGGTTGACCTCATTCTCGGTAATGATCTGGCTGGTAAAAAAGTGTTTCCCGTTGCTCCCGAGGTAACAGAAAACCCTTTTGCTGATATGTGTGTTAATGTCCCTGCTGCGCCCGATTCGTCCCCCGTTTTTCCGTCGTGCGCCGTGACGCGTGCCCAGGCTCGTAGGCTTGGTGATTTAGTGGATCTCTCTGATTGTTTTTTGAATAAATCTGACCTGGGCGGCCCAGTTTCTGAGCATGGATGTGTACCAGTTTCTGTTGATGTAGTGCCAGACGAGGTAAATTTGTGTTTGGCTGTAGACAGAGATCAACTCATTCAGGCTCAACAGTCTGACAGTACTTTGCTTACATGCTTGTCTGCGGCTCAGCAACAGGAAAATGGTACACAGACAGGGGTTTACCTGTTAGATTAAGGGGTTCTGATGCGCAAGTGGTCTCCGGGGACGGGGAGGGAGTGTGATGTGGTCACTCAGGTGGTTGTGCCAAAAGAGTTCCGGATCCAGGTGTTAAGTCTTGCTCATGACCACAATCTGTCTGGCCATTTGGGAATAAAAAAAACATACCATCGGGTGCTCAGATTTTTTTTTTGGCCGGGGTTGAAGGCTGATGTCGCCAGGTTTTGCCGATCTTGTCACATTTGCCAATTAGCCGGGAAACCGAATCAGAGTATCACACCGGTTCCCTTGCACCCGATACCGGCAATCGGCGAGCCTTTCGAGCATGTCATAATTGACTGTGTAGGTCCCTTGCCAAAAACCAAAGCTGGGCACCAGTATGTGCTTACTATGATGTGTGCGGCAACACGTTTTCCCGAGGCCGTGCCGTTACGTACCCTGAAGGCCAAAGCAGTGGTGAGAGCCTTGGTCAAATTCTTTTCCACCTTTGGGTTGCCAAAACGCATCCAAACTGACCAAGGGTCCAATTTCATGTCAAAGGTTTTTGGGCAGGTGATGGCGGAGCTGTCTGTTAAACATCAGGTTTCCAGTGCGTACCACCCGGAGAGTCAAGGTGCGCTGGAGAGGTTTCATCAGACGTTAAAATCCATGCTTCGCAAGTATTGTAGTGAATCCGACAGGGAGTGGGATGAGGGTTTGCCATTGCTAATGTTCGCTGCTCGTGAAACCACACAGGAATCTCTTGGGTTTAGCCCGGCTGAGCTAGTTTTTGGTCATACTGTGCGCGGCCCGTTGCGCATGTTGCAGGAGAGGTGGCTGGCGGACAAGCCAAGCCCCGCACACAGTATTTTAGATTATGTGAGTTCGTTCAGGGAGAGGTTACACAATGCTTGCGAGCTGGCTCGTAAATCCCTTTCCACAGCTCAGTCTAAAATGAAACAACAGTATGACAAAAAAACAGTCCGTCGCAGTTTTGGACCTGGCGACCGTGTGTTAGTTCTGCTACCTGTAGTGGGGTCCAGTCTCGAGGCAAGGTTCTGTGGTCCGTATGACATTGAGCGAAGGCTGAGTGACACGGATTATGTTATTAAAACGCCGGATAGAAAGAAAAAGTCCCGAGTGTGTCATGCCAATATGTTAAAGCCATATGTTGTCCGTGATGAATCCAATGAGCCTGAGGTGGCCCCCGCTGTATGTGCAGCTCCGGTGGGAGTGGTGGTGTCCCCGCCAGACTGTCCCGAGGAGGATGGTCTGCTTGAGCAATCCATCTCAGTGCCGAGTGCGCGTTTGGAGAATTCCAAAATCTTGGTAAATTTGGCGGAGCATTTGTCGTATTTGTCTGAGCCTGCTAAAGGTGATATTTGTCGCCTCATTCATTGTCACGCCTCGATATTTGGTGATAAGCCCACACAAACCACAGTCCTTCAGCATGATGTCGATGTTGGTGGTCACATACCCATTAAGCAGCATGCATATCGCGTAAATCCTGCGAAGCGCGCTGTGATGCAGATGGAGGCTGAGTATCTTCTGGAGAATGGTTTGGCTGTGCCGAGCTCCAGTCCATGGAGTTCACCCTCACTCCTAGTGCCAAAGGCGGATCAAACTCCTCGGTTCTGTAATGACTATCGTAAGGTAAATGCCGTTACTAAGCCGGACTCTTTTCCTCTCCCACGCATGGATGACTGTGTGGACCGTGTAGGGTCAGCCAAGTTTGTCACCAAATTAGATCTGTTAAAAGGATATTGGCAGGTTCCCCTTTCATGTCGTGCGTCTGAAGTCCCGCCTTTGTCACTCCCGAATATTTTCTCCAGTATACAGTCATGCCTTTTGGGTTAAGAAATGCGCCTGCTACCTTCCAAAGGCTGATGAATACGGTCCTCTCTGGTGTTAAAAACTGCGAGGCATACCTTGATGACATTGTGTGTGTTATTCCTCCACCTGGTCTGAGCATTTAGAGACATTACAGGAGGTTCTTCGCCGTTTGGAGGGAGCCAATTTGACCCTGAATCTGGCTAAATGTGAGTTCGGCAGGGCCGTGGTTACGTACTTGGGGAAGCAGGTGGGGCAGGGGCAGGTGCGCCCTTTGTCGGCGAAAGTTCAGGTAATTCTGGATTTTCCTGTGCCAGAAACACAGCGTCAACTTCGCCGTTTTTTGGGGATGTGCGGCTACTACAGGGGGTTTTGTAGGAATTTTGCAGGCGTGGTGGCGCCCCTTACCAGTTTGGTAAGCCCTTCCAGCCAATTTGTCTGGACTTCTGAGTGTCAGGAATCATTTGATGCTGCTAAAGCTCTCCTGTGCAGCGCGCCTGTGCTGTCTGCTCCTGATTTTGCGCGTCCCTTTAAAATGGAGGTAGATGCCAGCGCGCACGGTGCAGGCGCTGTGCTGTTGCAGGAGGATGAGCGGGGTATTGATCACCCTGTGTGCTACTTCTCAAAAAAATTTAATAAGCATCAGGTGAATTACAGTACGATTGAGAAGGAAGCCTTGGCGTTGCTCCTGGCGCTGCAGCATTTTGAAGTGTATGTTGGGTCAAGCTCATCCCCAGTTTGTGTCTATTCGGACCATAACCCTCTTGTGTTTTTGTCACGTATGCGGAATAACAACCAGCGTCTCATGCGCTGGTCGTTATTGCTGCAGGATTTTGATATTGAGATTCATCACATAAAAGGTACAGAAAATCTGGTAGCGGATGCGTTGTCTCGTGCGGGATGGTAGGTACAAGCATTTCTTTGGGGGAAGAAATGCTTGGTCTTAGGTGGGGGGGTGTTACCTGTTTATTGACAGGACTGATACTGACAGAGGATGTAGGCTGTATGTGATTGACAGAGGGAAATAGCTTGATTAAAAAAAATCCTGTGAAATTATGAAGAAATCTGGATTTATTACTCATTTGTAAACACAGCAATAGGCCAGAATCCAAAAGTTTATTTTAATTTTATTATTAGTTTATTAATTCAATTTACCGCACACAGCGCTGAGAGAGAGAGAGAGAGAGAGAGAGAGAGCTGCTTGATAATGAGGGCATAATAAAGCACATTTTATTTTGATAAAGCAAGCAATAACATATTCTTAAAAGCATAATAATGCATAATAGAAGATTTATTAGACTTCTATAAGGCACTGTTCTCGCTTTAGATCCGGTAGCTGCAAAAAGCACAGTTAACTGTTAACAAGCGCATAGTTAACTTATAATAGATGAGCAATTAAGCATATATTAATGTTAATAAATCAAACAAAAAAGATTAATAAAGGCAGGACAAGGACAAAGTTGCATCAATATATGTGTTTATAATGTTATTATTAACAATTATAAGATGCTCATGAGGATTTTATTAATGTTCTTAAGCATCAACAAACAAGTTAACAAGTTTCTTATAAGTTATTATAAATCTGTTATAGTCTGTTATTAACATAATATAATGAGACTATTAATACATTATATAGTCTTATAAAGGCATACTAATGTTAATAAGCATCTTATACACACTTATAAGGGCCTTATTACCTATTAATAAATGCTTATTACAAGGACCTTAATATAAAGCGTTACCAGTTTTTTTATGAGCTCAGAACATGAATATTCTTAAGTGTATGAATGAATATTTACAGAACAGCCTCAGAATTGAGATTCAATGTTTTTGATCACAATAGTAAAGGAACTATTCAAAGTATATTAAAAGCCTATATACAGTATATAAAGCTTAATTTGTAATATTTATAATATTATACTTATTTTTATGAACTGCAGTGAGAAAGTGTCAGGTACTGCATGCAGCCATATACAATAAAAATATTAATATAGGCTACTTTGTTCAGCTACATGTGTGTATGTGTGTAAGTGGTCTGTAAGACTGTTTATATTTTAATGATGTGTGTGAACTTTGTGATTCATGCAAACATCAGTGATGGCAAACTGGGAAATAATATGTCAGCCTTGTTCACTGTATTCTTCTCAAAAGCACCGCGTTCGGTATGAGAAAAGTTTTCCAACTGACTTTATATCACCAGCCAAAGAGCGAGCAGACAGTTAAAAAAAAAAAAAAAATGACGGGAGTGTTGGCAGTGACTGACGCGACACGAGCCGTTTTCAGCTCTGTCTTGTCAAATGCACCACGTACGTTACAAAACAAGTTCACCAAGTAACTTTATCATACAAACCGAAATAGAGGCGAGCTGAACAAAACCTAAGGAGTAGACAACTGAAGAAAGCAACGTGAGCTAGAGTCAAGCAAACACAGAGAGATCAGCTGTCTCTGTGTGCTGCAGAGACGCGTCTGTAGAGGGAGGGGCGGGCGCTGTGTGTGACTGGCCAATCACAGAGCGTGAAGACAATCAGTTACCCAATGAGGATTTTCCTTCAGGACGAGCACGGATATTGACGAGATTTACTCGTATTATGCTCGTAATCGTCAAAAATGCTTTATCCGTACCGGATACTCGTTTCAGACGAGTATCCGGCTCAACCCTATCTATCACCCTCTCTATCAGCGCCTTTCAGAGGCTCCAAATACAAACAATAATCTCCAAATGAATGAAAACTTTAGGACATTTTATTAAAAAAATGACAAATTTTGTTCATTTTGCGTTGCCTTTGTCTGCACTTTGTAGGGGGAAAAAACACATAAAAATGGGTCAAAATAAAATGAGTTAGAAATAGCTTACTTTGCCATCATAGGTCAAAACACATTTAAATATCATAAAGTGAGTTTGACACTTATGGAGACAGGGCTGCTAGCAACATGAAGCTGCGGTGTAGCAGGGCGAGATGCTTCAGGTGATGTATCCACACTGCTGGTCGTTGCAATGATACAGTTGACAAAAACCGACACACCAAAATTTTCCTGCCCCAAAGAGTGGGATGTGAGGGTCGTTCTCCATCCATTTGGTGGGCATCCAGACGTCAAATACAGAGAGTGCGTCCGTTTAATGTGGCGAAAGAAGATTGCACGGACGGGCTCCGGCAAGATGGCGGAGTGAGTGGTAGCAACTTGTTGGGCTCTCGGCGCCAAACGTGATTTGAAGCACAAATTGACCGGTGGTCTTGGAAGGAGCGGCTGTTCTCGATTGTCAAAGAGGGTTGACGCGAGCTTTTGGTGAAAGATTCGATGAACACCACCAGAGTGCCCAAGAAGTCCGGACAAAAACGTCCTAACGCTAATGACTCTAGCGAGGAGGCTAGCACTAGCTTCTTAGCTTGCGACCACGATTACAGCAGTAATGGAATGGACTGCAACCTGCAAACAAGCTACGAGGAGGATTTCCCACCCCTGCCCCTGACACCAAGTAAGCCACCGATTCCGAAGAAACCATCTTTAATCACAAATAAAGCAACCGGGTTTGGCTCAGACGATGCGGTACGCTCCTTGGCTGATCTAATTAACAACAGAAGTGACACCCTCGAAAAAATGTTGGATTCTGTACGAGGAGAGATTAAGGTC
This sequence comes from Lutjanus campechanus, assembly GCA_027495735.1. Taxonomy (NCBI): domain Eukaryota; kingdom Metazoa; phylum Chordata; class Actinopteri; order Lutjaniformes; family Lutjanidae; genus Lutjanus; species Lutjanus campechanus. Next base: position 871 of record JAJHUR010110857.1, on the reverse strand, counting down.
CTGACTGAAAGGGTCGTACACATTGAAAAGAGGGTGGAAAGGAATGAGGACTCTGCTCTGAAAACCATGAACCGGGTCAGCGAGCTGGAACGCTACAGCCGACGTTGGAACCTACGGCTCCAAGGCTTGCCAGAAGACAAGGAGGAAGATGTGCGGGCTCGAGTGACCAGTGTTTGCCAGGCGATCTTACCGGAGGAAAGGGGAATGCTCCCCACTGCTATAGACGTCGTACACCGAGTGGGAAAACTGCGTCAAGACAACACAAAACCTCGAGGCGTTATCATGAGGTTCATCTCTCGAAGATACAGGCATGCTGTATGGAAAGCAGCAAAAAACAACTCCTATCTCCAGAACAAGGGCCTTCGCTTCACGGAGGACCTAACCCAGGAGGACAGAGAGAACAGACAAAAACTGTGGCCTCACATAAAGAAAGCTCAAGATGAGGGTAAAACAGCCTACTTCGTTGGAGGAAAAGGGTTTGTGAACGGTTCGGAAATTCACCCGTGATCTGCTAAAATTCAGATCTGAAGGTTTGTCTAACAAATCCCCTCTGCTCGGGTCATTGTCACTCAGGATAATTACGTAAGGATGTTTTGCACTAGTCTCTAAGTGTGTAGTTATCCCACATTTTGTAAATGTATAGCGACCTCTAGTGGTAGCGGGGTGGATGTAGCCTCTGACCAGCCAGCTCTTCTTTTGTGTGGATGTTTTTCAACTGGTGAAGCTGAGCTGGTGAGTTACGTTCTGTACAATATATTTACAATTTGTTAAATGTGTTTGTTAAGATATACAGATTATTCAGGAGATGGTGGGTTTGTGACATTGATATTGTGTTTTTGTTTCTATTTGTTCTGTTGCAGTTGATTACCTA
>JAJHUR010110853.1:3385-13538 GCA_027495735.1 Lutjanus campechanus | reverse complement strand
CTGTCAAGATATCAGACAAAAACTCTTATAAGAGACAGAAGAGTCCATTTGTGGGAGCAGGTAGTCAGACACTGAATGTTGCTGGTTACTGTTGTGCTTTCATCACACTATACTTTGGAAACTTGCTGTTAGCTGTATAGTCAACCCTCTGTTAACATAGCTTTAAGTTAGCTCCCTAGCTAATGTCAGTCATGATGGCAAACCCACTCTCAGCATTTTTTCTTTCACTGCATGCATGCTCAGCGCTCCCCAGCGCCCTGCCAGCACTTTTCCTGACAGAAAAACAAAACAAAACACTGACATGGGTCCCAACTGTGCTGCCAGGTGTGAATGTGATGTGTCTCAAATGTTCGTGTAGACACAATCTGGATATTTCTGGTCACAAGATACTCTGTGTGATCAGGGCCAAATTCTCCAGTCCAGCCTCCACCCAGAACCCCCTCTCTCCTCCATCCAGCTGGACCGACCAAACCCCCTCATTATTTCAGCCCTGGGTGGGCCTGAACTCCACCAGCAAATGTGCGTGTGTGTGTGTGTTTGAGGTCACCTCTGAACCTGTCGAGGTCAGTTCCCACAGCTCGGGGCTACTGGTGGCCTGGGACCCAGCCTGGGTGTTAATCCCAGGTTGGGTGTCACTGTGGTGGGTCATGCTCTGTAATTTAGTCCCCTGCTCTGTCTGGGGCCTCCAGGCCCTCAGGACCACCCAACACACTGCAGCAGCTAGTCTATACCTACCTCAGTGTGTGTGTGTGTGTGAGAGAGAGAGAGAGAGAGAGATGGAGAGGGTGTGTAGATTTAAGTTTTTGTATTTTTTGTGTGTCTTTAGGTGTGTGTGTGTTAATGCATGCAGGCAGGAGAGGCTTGTGTGTGTGTGTCACAAGTTTAGTTTAGGAGGATTTGTGTGTGCATGTGCATAGGAATTTAACAAATATTTAATTATTAATAGACCATTCAGCTGTTTAAGGAAATATTGAAATAATGACAAAACCCTTTTCAAGTTACCAAACCCTCACAATGAAATTGTTTTATCCAACCAACAGTCAAAAAAACTAAAAAAGTAATTAATGGAAACTCTTAAAGGAGCATTGTGTAGGATTTAGTGTCCTTTAGCAGTGAGTTTGTAACTTGCAAACACCTCGTTTCACTCTCTGCTTCTAAATGTGAAGGTGAACTTATAGTAGCTGCAAAACTGCATGCAAAAAGCCATATCTAGAGCCAGAGTGTGGTTTGTCCATTCTGGGCTACTGTAGAAACATAGCAGTACAAAATGGTGAACTGTGTGGAAGAGGACCTGCACCCTCTGTAGTTACTAAGGCTCATTCTGAGGTTACGAAAATGCAATGAATATTATTTTTTAGGTGATTATGCACTAATGAAAACATACTCATGAATATTATATTCTATTTTTGCCATATTCTGCCAATAAATCCCCATAAATCTTACACACTGGACATTTAAAATCCCATTTTCCCCCTTTTCTTCATCTGAAGTCTTGCAGCTCTACACTGACTGACAGTGTCGTATAATGTATCGCCTTGTCCCAGCTCTCATTTGAAACTATAAAGTTTTTATACAGAATGAAATAATCAAACCCAAGACTCAGTTCCATTAGTAAGAAATATGTTTGAGATATCTTGTTTCACAAAATGTAGTCTGACATATTTGGTCTTTGGGAACTTCAAGACCGCTACAAGGACTTAAAATAGAGTTCTGTTTGTGGCTTTAAGCAAACAAGCTGCTCAACATCAGTCTGACTGACCCATCGGTGGTTCTGAGAAGTTGAACACGTTAAAATCATGAAACTGAGAAAAGTTTTAAAGGGATAGTTCACACAAAAATGAAAATTTAGTCATTATCTACTCGCCCTCATGCAGACATCGCAGAATCTCTCAAACAATGGAAATGAATGGAGACCAGTTTTCAAATGTAAAAAATAACTGGAGAAAAAACTGAAATGACTCTATACTGCTTGTCTGGTGTAATCCAAGTTTCCTAAAGCCCCGACTTGCCAAGTTGACTATAAAAATAAAAGTGAATGTCTTCACTGTAGATCTTTAGCTTGGAGCCACGTTCACGTGCACATGCACACTGTCTGAACTGGCTGTGTGTGGTATGACGGTGTGCAAATGGCATGTCGGGACTTTAGGAGACTTGGATTACACCAGACAAGCAGTATAGAGTCATTTTAGGTTTTTTTCCACTTGTTTTTAACATTTGAAAAACTGGTCACCATTCACTTCCATTGTTTGGGAGATTCTGTAACACTGTTTTCCTGTGAAACTCCAGCAGTGTTTTGCAGACTAAAAAACTAAACCCGACCCTCAATCAGCATGAGGGAGAGTAGATAATGACTGAATTTTCATTTCTGGGTGAACTATCCCTTTAATATGTTCACATTTGTCAAGCTTTCAAAATGTTATATGATAGTTACATGAAAATAAAAGCTTTCCTTTTAATAACTAACTGGTTTTTCTGCAGTCCATGTCTGTGTTGGATGCTGTGTTTGTTGGAGATTTGAGTTTCAGTATGAATACCCATATCTTTTTTCTGTGTGTGTTTGCCTGGGTGTCTTGTGTACCGGTGTGCAGAGAGGTTTCATCCACCGGTGTGTTTGTGTTTTCATCTGCCCATATATCAGACTCTGACAACTGAAAAAGAGACATATTCATCATGGAGGGAGGGGAGTCTGGAGAGCGATGGAGGCAGGGTGGGTCTCTCACACACGACCTATCAGCGGAGAATAAAGCTCTTTGTTCATGACCGTGTGAACACGCGTGTCAAAGAAAAGCAGAAGGCCTCCCTCTCTCAGACTCGCCGTCCCAGAGAAAACACAAGAGTTCAGCCGGCTCTTTGACGGAGCGGGACAACCTCATAAATCACGCCGCCGTGTTTTAGCAGCCGTCCGTACCACTGAACGACGGCCTGTTAAAGCATCTCTGACAGCTTTGATTGGGGAGGCGGTTAAAAAAGGAGACTTTGACTTTATTTTACTTACCAAAGAAACCCCAGACACCTTCTCACTTCTTGTATTTTTATATTTTAAGCTTTTAGCTCGCACTCATCTGGGTCACTTTGAAGTGAGCGAAACGGTAGAATAAGCATCAATTTCTGGATCTCCAGCATCCATCATTCCTGCTCAAAGAACCATTGGAGTGTCATGGAATTTAATAACTATTCCCGCCTCATTCTTCTCCCATCAGTGATTTCCATCATCTCCCAGAAAACGCTGCATTCAGTGGCTTCCTGTGATGTGTAGTCCTCTGTTGTATTAATATCTTTAAAAAGATGACTGTCATTCTTATTCTCCTGTGCATTTTTCAAGTATTGCATTTAAAAAGGTTGATTAAAATGGGAAAATGCAGGGGGAAAAAATGCCCTCAACCACCTCAGGTGAGAATTTACACTCACTAGTTAAAGTTAAAACTCTTAATGGGAGATGGAAACACTTTTTCCAAAAAAGTGACATAGTGAACATTTAATTCACCTCCAATCCAGTTGTTTCTGCTCCAGTAGTATCCTCACAGCTCCCATCGCTCTATAATAAATCCATGATCGTTTTTCCCAGTGACCCGTCTCCTAATAATCGCACAACAGTACTGGATGGAAACAAGCATTCAATTGCTTACTTTTTTGCCGATTTAGGCAAAATTTGTTTAAAATTTACGATACATTAAGATCAAAATGCGACCACTGTGAATATTTTGTCAGGAAGGCTTTGACAGGATTTGAACTGCCTCTCCTCATTAAAGAGCTTCAACAAAATACTGAAGTTCAAGTTGTTGCTGAAACCATACATCCATTAATTGACTATTAATTGATCAATTGCTTGACAGAAAATATATCTAAATGGTTCTTATAAGTGATTGATTGTTTAAGGTTGGTTTCAGCCTCTCAAATGTGAGGGGCTGCTGCTTTCGTCTCTATTTTATGTCGTTGTAAACTGAACATCTTTAGGTTTTGGACTGTTTGTTGGACAAAGCAAGCCGTATGAAGATGTCGCCTCAAACTCTGGGAACTTGCCATGGGCCAGTCTTCATCATAACCGTGTTCTGTCCATAATTTCATAATTTAATTTGATGATATCATTAAAAACTGTTGGCTGCTGTTTATTTGCTGCTTCACTGTTCAGTCCCTCGGCACACTGTGCATTCAGAAACTGTTCCAATGTTTTATTGGACAAAGAGGACATTTTTCCAACTGGCGTCCCAACTACACTCTGCATTGTGATGATATACAGTATAAAGGATGTGGTCTATAATAATGTCAGGTTACTGTTCCTTTAAAAAATAATTCCCATCAGCTCTGCAGATCAACATACATTCCTAAAGATAATTGGAGCCTAAATCAAGAGGACTGTTGCTTGCAGCTGCATTGCATTCTGGTATATTTTATGCTATTGTTATTGGACATCTGCGCATAAAGGCAGCTTTAGAAAGAAGCTTTTGCTCCTTTTTATTTTTATTTTTTTAAGTGGCATCCAACAAACTCCCGTTTTGATTGCTGGAAGATATAAAATGTAGTAATACTGTAAACATTCAAATGTCTGCATTTGGTGAGCTGTCTTCTGGAGTTATGACAACTCTATAAAAAATCAAAACAGCAACACAGATGGCAAAATAAGACGTGTGTTTACTGTTTAAGTATGCAGTTTTCCCTCAGGCTATAATCAAGCTATGACATATTGACACTGGCCAATAATTCTTTTAAGATGACATGGTTTGAATATCTCAGTTGCACTGAATTTTTTCACAGTTTATGTTGAATTTCAAAACCTCATCAACATCTTGAGTGAGCATGTCTTGATGTGTGAGGCTGGATGGAGTGTGGATATGAAGAGGGGTAAAGGAGAGGATGGGAAAGCTGGAGGAAGGTGGAGGAGGTCGTGGTTATCAGGCCTGGCGCGTTCCAGAGCTTTCCACAGCAGATGATAAACCGTCAGAGGTTGGTTCAGGTTGGGTTGCCAGATCCTATCGCTTAATCCCCCACTTCTTCTGTCCCTCAATACTGCTGAGACTTGAGTAAACAACAACTTCCTTTTTTCAAGCTCTTTTACTGTCTCAGTCTTATTCTCCGTCTCTCTTTCCATCTCAAACTACCTTTTCTACCTGTCTTTTCAGTCCGTAGCTTTGTTCCGTCTGCTCCTCTGTCACCTCCTCTCCTCCCGTCTTATCAGTGGCAGTGTAGACAGATAGTGTTATCAGTATTGTGTGTGTGTGTGCTTGTTTTGACCACAGACAATAGTGGTTACTGTCTGTCTGTCTGCCTATCTGTCTATCAGACACCGGGAGAAGAGATGCTGATCCCTCGCTCACTCGTCCGCCAGATTGCCCTGTCTCCACCGTCTGCCACTTGTTTATGTCCCAGAGTACCATCTCCCTCGCTCTCTCTTTCTCTTTCAATTCCCTTCAGTTTGCTTGGTTGGCATGAAATATATCAAGTATATCATGAACTGCCTCTTTTATTACGTCTTTTAATACTGTTATTAAACAAATTCCACAACGAGTGAAGCATCAGACTTCACTGCAAGCCTGCTTCGCTTTCTTATCAATTTTTACAAAGTGAGCATTGTTCCTTAAAGGGAAACTCCACCTATTTGACACATCACCGTTTACAGGTCTTGAGGAGTACTAGTACATATGTGAAAAAGGAGTATAAAGCCTTTTGTGACTCAGTTGCCTCAAGTGATGTCATTTAAGTCAGCGTAAATATGGACTTAAGACTTTGAGTTTGAAAATGAAAAGAGATCTGAGGGAAACGAGTTCACCAGACCTCTGTAGTCTGCTCCTCTTCTCTGCTTGAGGCTACAAAAGCTGCTAATCACATAACTCAAATTCACGACCAAACTGTGTGTGGTTGAGTTGCATCATGGGTAATAAACTATATTTGCTACATTTTTGAAGAGGAATGCAAGGAGCAAAAAAGCTCACTGGCTCTGTTGCATTTTAGTTTCTGCATTTAGTGTCTCTTGCCGTCTATCAATGAGGTCTAAAGGCTCATCTATGCTCTATGTTCGGTATGTATACGGACAGGACCCTCCGTCCTTACTCTGCATTCATTTAGTCCGTATTTCTGCACGTTTCCTGAACGCTTACAGATACGAAACGGAGCAGTACCTCTGGTAGTTGTGGGAGCACCGTAGCAGCCATCAGTTCAAGTGAGACATGACCACAGGATGTGACGTAGAAATTTAAAAAATCTCAAAGTTTTGGAAATAACATTTGTCATCAATTAGGTAGTGAAAAAGATCCTCTGTCCACATGTCGAGATGTGTTTAGTGGCCTCTTTGCCTCTATCTGCTCCAGTGCTGCCATGTTGTTTCAGATGTTATCTGAAACTTTTGACTGACTCTTCTTCTTCTTTGGGGTAACTTTTAACTCTGAGCAGCGCCCTCTGGTAGATGTATTGCTTAACGTCCATGGCAACGTAAAGGATACATGGAAGTATGTTTTGTTGTACTGTATGTAAGTATTAATTTTTTACGAAGGCAGTCTCAATTTCGGATGTGGCGCCTTTCGGCCTGTGTTACTGCCCATCACCTTGTTCCAAATAAAACTATCACAGAAATTATTGGTCAGATTCTTATTATATCAGATATAATAATTCAAGGTCTCAAGTGCATGGTTATCGTTCATTTCACTAACCTCCTGACCTTCCTCCTCATGGCCAGATTTTCATTGAATTTGCTTTGGATGTGTCGCTCATGGACATAGCTCAGTGTTTCTGGATGAAGCCCAGCATCAGGCCAAAATTTCCAATTGTACACAAGAATTATTCTAATTTTCGACACCCTGGGTTTTTCCCTTGTGCCAGCCTCTGTCCAACTCAACACATGCAGTGTGTCATAATCTTACAGGCTGATTGCATGAATTCTTTCCAGCTCGTTTAAACTCCTCCGAGTAAAAATGTTTTGAAATTTTAATCCCATGAAGTTTCCTCCTCACATTACCAATAAGGCTGATAAGAATAGCTCAATCAATCAATGATAATTATTAATCATCAATCTTAGGGACAGAAATCAAGAGGTCACAGTGCATTACTAATACACAGAATCAAGATTCTTGTTTGACTAAAATTAACACAGACAACTGAAGAAACAAACGCTGATATGAACAGGAAAATTTGTTTTTGGTGATGAACTGAGCATGTCGAATGTTTGGTATCTCTGTTCTCTGTGTGTGTTTGTGTAGTCTGATAGTGTAAGCTACTCTGACAGTTTGTAATGTTTAGATTAACTGTCCGAAACCCTTCATACGCCCCTGCAGAGTTTTGCTCTGTGTGTGTGTGTGTGTGTGTGTGTGTGTGCAGGTGTTTGGCAGCAGGCATCAGGCTGTACAACAGCAGAAAGGAACTTAAACGAGACGCATATTTAGAAATTTGGACCTCATCACTCGAGTGTCTTTGCACGCATGTGTGTGCGTGTAAGAGTGTGTTTGCGTGTGTGTGTTACTAAGTGAATCTGTTAGACTGCTTCCATTATTGAGGAAATCTGTTCCTGTGTTACTGAAAGCACATTTATTACTGTGTGTGTGCGAGTGTGAGTGTGTCAGTGTGATGTAAGACTTCCAGAGTGTGTTGTGCCCGTGTATGTAACTGTATCCATGCATGTGTGTGTGTGTCTATTAGTCATCCGACACGAGGAAATGGGTTCTGTGATTCCAGCCGTCGTTAAACTGAGATTCTAATTGGCTCTTTAATTAAGACACGGAAACGCTGATCCTGAACACACACACACACACACCATTTATAACACACTCGTATGACCCCAACATGAACCTTTCTACTGTTTTCTTTACTTCTTTCACTACTCTTATTCCTTTTCTCCTCCCCTCATCCCTCAGTTCCTCATAATCACTTAATTTTCCTTTCCTGTAAACATGTCTTTCTTTATTGCTTTCTTCCTTTGTTTTTATTATCTTTCTGCCTCCTTTCCTTCCTCTCTTTTTTCCTCTTTCTTTCACTCGTTCTCCCCACTTGTTGCTCTCCTCCTCTTTTGCTCATCCCGTCATCCTCCAGGGAACGAGGGATGTGTTCTGCCACGTCGCTTTCTGCCAAACAGTCTGCTGTCATTTTCCACTGACACAGATAGTACAACGCTGTGTGTGTGTGTGTGTGAACATCTTGTGTTTGTGTCTGTATATTTGTATGTTGTGTGCATATACACGTTTTTTTTCAAATGACTCTGTTTATGTGCGAGTGTGTGTATGTGTGCGCGCCTGCGTGTGCGGCTTGGAGCTCATCCATGCTGCTTGCTGTGGCTAACTGAGCAGGAAACATCTAATCTGTCGGCTCTGTGGAGCATGCACACACACACACACACACACACACACACACACACACACAAACACTCTGAGCTTTGTTTCTCGCCTGTGTCATTTTATCCGAGGATAAAATTCTGGCACCAAACCATTTTGATTCATTCTTCCACTTGCAGCCATGTAGACTTTTACTAACTTTCACTTGACAGGAGCTCATTTATGTTTTTGTCTGCACGCTCTCTGTCTTTCACTGACTTCTCCACTGATACCTCGGTCGCTTTTTCAGTTCCAGTAGGCTAAGTCATGCACCGGTGCTTTGCTGTCACAGTTACAACTGTTACAAAATTGCTACATGAACATCAAAATCACTCCAACCAGTAAAACTTTATCAAAGTCAGACTGACGCTTCTTTCACACCATGTGTAAGTGCAACGTTGCAAGAGCTGGCGAGAGCATCTCTGCTCTCTTGGGCAGCTGCACAAGCTATAGTGTCAGTTTTATCCCCCAGGTTCTGTAGCCAAAGCTCTACAGTTTTAAAATTTTGCACAAAATATGCTGACCTCCACTATTCTCAAGAATGGCTGTAACTATCACAGAGGACGGAGATACCAGGTTAAAAAAACGAATACCGATACAATTGACATGCAGCGTACTTTCAAACTTTTCAGTTTGAACCAAAGTCACAGCTGTGAGACCTCTCCTGGACCGAACAGCCGAACCGTGGTCCGACCGAAAGAGATACCCCCGGTTTGGATCAAATTGAAGCATGGTTCAGTTTGTTTTAGTGTAAAAACTTTAGGTTATTTACATAACCCCGGTTCTCTGAGTAATATGAGTGAGATGTCTCACTATGGGATGCACGCCTACTTGCAGCCCTCAGAAGCATTAATCTCAATACGCCAATCCTGATTGGCTGGTGAAGCGTGTCCGTCCGCGTCAGGTAGTCCCACCTACCTTTATATGCCATACGCGGACGAGGGCACGCCATTCAAGATAAGCACCTCTTCTCACTCGCCCAAGCAAGAAGGGTTGTCTGGTGAGACATCTCACTCATATTACTCAGAGAACCGGGGTTATGTAAATAACCTAAAGTTCTCTTTCATAATATTTCGCTCGATGTCTCACTATGGGATATGGTTGCTCCCGTATTGCCAGACAAGCTTATCTAGCGTCCACCAACCCACAGGGAAGCATTCTGTTCCAATCAGGACAGCAAAACCGCTCGTGCCACACACGGAGCGGTGACGTCCAGCATATAGAAACGGACAAAAGTGAGCGGCGAGGACCAACTCGCTGCAGCACAAATATCCTGAACAGACACTCCCCTGAATAAGGCCCAGGATGTGGCCAAGCCCCGAGTCGAGTGCGCTCTCAGCCCCACAGGTGGCTGCAGACCCTGACTCGTATAAGCCAACGCAATCGCCTCCACCACCCAGTGGGATAGGCGTTGCTTAGTGATAGGCTTTCCCTTATGAGGATTAGCCCAGGAGACGAACAGCTGATCGCTCCTCCTGAAGCCCTTAGTCCTATCCATGTAGTTGCGCACCGCACGGACTGGACATAACGCATGCGGCTGCTGCTCTCCTGCCGAGGCAACAAAAGCCACAAGGTCAATAGGAGAACATGAGCCAACCACCTTAGGCACAAAGGCTGGGTTGGGCCTCAAAATCATCCTCACATCCCCTGGGAAGAACTGCGCGCACGATGGATGAACCGAGAGCGCATGGATGTCACTGACCCGTTTGGCTGAAGCCAGGGCCAGCAACAACACGGTCTTGAGAGACACGTGTTTCAAGGCCGCTCCCTCCAGCGGCTCAAAGGGGGGGCCTTTAAGCCCCTCCAGAACCACAGCCAGATCCCATGGTGGTACCAGTGGTCTGGACACGGGGAGGAGCCTG
>JAJHUR010110851.1:955-15392 GCA_027495735.1 Lutjanus campechanus | reverse complement strand
AACCATATTACATGTTGAATTATGTTGCCACGTTGATCTCTGTTGAGCCAGATATAGCCACTCTTTGTCCTGTACATATGAACGATAATGAATATAATACAGGACAGTTGCGTGTGCTAGAGTCTCTTTGGAAAGTGCTTGTCTCAAACTTTGGTCCAGACCAAAATATCTCAATACTTAAAAGATTGGTGGACATAGAAATTTTGTACAGATGTTCATGTTTCCCTCTGACTTAGGGGATCCCCTCAATTTTCTTTTGAGTTGGTTTATGACCAAATATCTGCAAAATGACTTTACCATCAACCTCAATGGTACTTAGTGTTCACTGCTAATTAGAGAGTGATAGTGCGCTACAGGCTAACATAATATAGACAGCATGAACATTATAGCCTACTTTATAAACGTCAGCATGCAGAAGTGTGTTCACACTGACATTTACAGCATAACAAACTTCACTGCGAGTCCCCAAATGTTGTATTCAAGATGGCCAAAAAATTGAGTGTGGAACGCTGGACACTCTCACCCTCAACGGTCGCCATCTTGTCTATGTGGCAGAAGAGGCGGAGCAACCAAACTTGTGATCTTGGCGGCCCTGGTGTGCCGAGGAAGCAGCCACGGTGACTACAGTGGCCAGATAGACACATGGCCTGTATGTATTTTTTATCAATAAGTACCAAAGCTGCCACCAATATATTTATTAATTGAGTTATTTGTTAAGTTTGTAAAGATTTGGCACCACAAATCAAATATGAATCAACATACTGGTGTGTTTTCGTCGATGTAGATCATAGTGTATTTTTAACTTCCTGAGAAACACAGGGCAAACAAAAGCAAATTAAATTAAAACGATATTCAGGTTGAATGAATTGAAATTGAACACAAATGAATAAACAAGCTGGTAGATGTTTTGGCGGATGGCAGTAAAGCTCCACCCGGCCTCAGTTGGCCCACGAAGCAGAAGAGGCTGCGATCGGCAGTTTTAATAAGGGCGCATCGGCTGTCCTCAATTTGAGACAGCACTACCCTGTTGAAATTCACACACTACACAAGTACTACACAAGTGTACTAACAGAAGTATCCGAATTGAGAAACAGCATTAGTCTTATTTACTTACAGTATAATGTAATAAAAATGGGGCAGTAGCAGATTGTTGTAAACCTGACCTCAATGGGACAGTTTTCCCACAAACAAGACTTTATAGCAACAATACCAGTGCCTCCCCTTTAACTGTACAGGCCTGGTGGGCCACCAGGCCAGTGGGAACCCCCACCAGATCAAACAAAAGTTAGCATAAATATAGGTGACACTGACCCAACTGAAGCTGAACCAGCTTTTTAAGTCATCCTCTCCTTGTGATCACTTTGTTTTAAGTCTTTAATATACGAAGAAAACAAAAATTTGAATGCAGTAAATTGCATACTGAGGCCATCCTGTGTGCGTTGTCTGTTCAGAGTTTTTCTGGTGCGTACCACCAGGCCTGAAATAAATTCCAGGGAAAACACTGAATGCTGATTTTCTGTAGTAGCAAAACAATCTCAACTCAACATCCTCATATTTCAGCCGTATCAGACAATCAACAGACAGAGTTTTCTCGTTAATACTAGGCACAAGAGACTGGTGTCATAAGTTTGCCATGTGATGAACCCAAGTACTATATTAAGTAGTATTAAATGTTTGACCTGATGATTCATGTGGATGAAAGCAATCAAAATTATTACAGAACATTCTGTGGGAAACGTAAGTCTGTAACACATTTAATTTTGCTGCATGAAAAGACTTCAGGGAAACTGTCGGCAGGAAGAATGTCCTAAATGAAACTACTGCCTCTTTCATCTGACAACATACTAGAATGATTGATTGATCACCGCTATTGGCAGACTTGCAGGGATTAATGGCTTCTGATATGTCCGTTGATACATACTCTGTTAAGATGTCTAGGGGTCATTCACAGTCCTAACTTGCTGCTTTTAATTTGGACTAATGTTCTGTCTGGCATACAGATGTGCAGTTTAACTGTCTCTTGTCTCACTCTAAAAACACTCTCATCTCACTCCAAGAGGGAGATGAGAGTGCTCAGAAATAATCTGGAGGTTCTTCAGTTCGTGATTTGCGTATGAGGACACAGGAAGATGTTTTCTCAAGAGTAGCCAGACTTTAAGTTGTTTATGTCTCTGACCTCAGTGATTTGTTTCTACACATGCTAACAGCTGGGTCAAGACTGAAATATCTCCACAACTGTTTGATGGATTGCTTCAAAATTTGAAACACACGTCCATGTTCCTCTCAGGATGAACTGTGATTGCTAAGTGATGCCTGAACTTTTTAGCTAACGCCATTATTGGGTCAAAATGTCAATTTGTCCAGTACTTTTTTAATGCCTTAAAAGCAAAGATATTCCACTCAGCCAGAACTTTACTTTGTGTTTAGTGCTAATTAGCAGACGTTAGTATGTACTGTATGTATGGGTAGTGTCACAGTCACTCCTATTCAAGAGTAGAAGTATATATAAACATATAGAAAATATAAGAATAGAATTATAAATGGTAAATATGTAAAAATAGTTAAAAATATGTGCATTGTGCTACTGTATGCAACAATATCGAAAATATAGAAATTAGATATCTAAAAATATGTAAATAACAACATATACAGCAGTTGCCCACATAAACTGCATAAAACAACAATAATGCTGAAGATGGAGTATAAGTGTGTTGCAAGAGTATTATAGATAAGTGTATAGGCTGGTTTAAATGCACAGTATACCTAAATAAATGCAGTAATGATCCAGTGTAACCAGTAACCAGCAGTATTTAACAGTTGAATTATCACATAAATAACCATATTGTTAGATCAATATTGCACAGATGAAGATATAAATGAAATATAAATAATAATTGGCTTCTGTTGAGTTGAACATATAAATAACAAATAAATAAATGGTTTAGCATAACACCATTGTCATGAATATTTTAGCATTTAGCACAAAGCAGTGGTGTCCAGCCTGAGTTTTTTAATGCTTCAGGTCCAGTGTGATGTGAGTGAAGCGCCCAGTCACTGGGTATTTGAATGAAAGGACCAGTGTGCAGGATTTAGTAGCATCTCCTGGTGTGGTTGTAGATTAGAATAAACACTGCTCACCTTACCCTCCCCTTCCAAACGAAAAACCAAAAGTCCACATCTAGAGCCAGTGTTTGTTTTGTCTGTTCCAACTCATTCTCACTACCAATTTATCCAAAATGGCAGCTTGTCTCAGTGGCCCAACACAACACTGTAGGTACCTCTTTAGCATCAGTTTTTCACATGCAGGGCTCCGTGGTCACCCGCAACATCTGGGTAAACTTTTCAAAATAAAGGCACAAAAACAGCTTGGTTAGGTTCAGGCTCCCCTGTAAAGGACGTGAACTCCCTGCAAGCCTACAGTGGGACATTTGGATGGGAACTGTAATAACAGAAAAATATGCCAATGTTGTGTGTTCATTGGCTCATTACATTACAATTTCTGAATATTTATCTTCTCTAATTAACAAAACACTGTGTGCGCTGTTGTGTTTGCCACCCTGACAGCTGCGATGTCCGTGGGTTTTGACATGGAGTGGAGGTGACTGACAGACAGACACTTGTCACTTACTTTGGTTCCTGCTTGCTCTTTTTGTAAATAGAACTTTCGACCCTAATTCTGTTTTCCCCCTAACACTTCACAGACAGAGGGTAAATGTCAGTGAAGGGACAGTCTACGAGGGAGAGAACAGCTGTTACTATGTGCCTGTGATACTTCATGTAAAGTCCTCCCATATAAAAACAAATGTCTCAGTGAGTTCATTTTGATTCAACTCTTTGCTTTAGTTTACATTCACAAAGCTCAGATGATGATGTTGATACGATTCATGAAAGGCTGTGTATAAGAAGCAGAAAAACATGGTCTGTCCCCCTGCTGATTTCTTGATTTTGTTTCTTTTTTGTTTTTGTTTTTTTGGCTGTTGATTAAAAAAATATATTCTCTGATTTTGCAACAGTAGCCTTATATTCTTCTTATTTAGCCTCTTTGAAATGTTATTGTCAGTGTTGTCTCTCTGTAGTAGCAAAACTACAATGTTTTTTCGCAGTAACCCTGAAATTGACTGCGCTGTCGCACAATTTCATGTATGCACATGTATGTGACATGTTTTAGTAGTGGTGTGCACCAGAAAAAAAAGGCTCTTCCAAAAGTTATGTTGTATGTTACATTACTAACATCCGCTACGTTATTTAAAATTAAAATAAATCAACATGTTGGTTTCACATGGAACACAAACCCTGGTCTCCGGGTGTTTGTTTGACCCGTCCATACCACCGCACCTCCTCTGTACACAGACTCTCTCACTTTAGTCTTTTTCTTAAGCAGACAACATCAGGCTATTTAATATCATGCAGCTTTCTTCTCAAGGGATGCAATCATGCTTGCAGTTCCAATAGAGTCCTCTCTTCAACCAAAATTTAATGAACAGCAGCAGAAAACACTTCCTTTTGCACTCCATTGATCTCTAAACATGCACAACACATGTCAGCATCAAATCTTATTTAGCTGCACTTCATGCGAAACAGGTGACTTGCGGCTCATTTATATTTGCAGTCTTGGTTGCTAAAAACTAAACTGAAAATTTGTGGTACATTTTGTATATCTTACAATAATTTGCAACAGGTTTTGTTTTGTTTGTAAAGACAAACAAAGCTTAGGAGAGAAAACCACAACAGTGCAGCTGCTACAGTAAAAACTTATAACCTCTATAACGGTTCTTTCCGCTGCCTCATATATTATTTGAATTCTTGATGTTTGAGTGATGGCTGCATAAATCTTAACGACTGGCAATAGTTTAACAGTCCCAAGATGTATGGACATATGCACATAAATTCATGGGTCTCCACCAACTTGTCAACAGCTCTTGTCATGGCGCGTCAGAAGAAGAAAAATAAAGAGGTGAGAAACTGCTGAAAATGAGAAGCAGGCTCAACATTTCCAGATGTGAAACTTTTTGTGTTAAAAAAAATTAATGTTGATGCCTCTGAACTCAATTTACACGCCTGGCTCTCCAACACATACAGGGATATTGGCCAAAGACAATAGTGTTCAGTTAAAATGAAAACTGTCTTTCCTTGTAGAGCTCAGCAGCCATGAGATCACCCATTTCCTGTTTTGTTTTTTGTTTTTTCACATGCTTGTAAGTCAGCAGAGGCTGCCATATGTTGAGAAGATGAGCAGCTGACAGAACACAGATCTACATAAGTGTATAAATACAGACGGTAAAGCCAATACACAGCCAAGGACTTGCATATGACTCAACTTAACAAAAGAAACATTATAAAACAGCTTCTAAATACATTACAATAGGAATGAAAAGTATGTTTAAAAAATTGTTTGCTGTTAATAAGTTAATAAGATATTTGGAAATCAGCAAATTAGTAACCAAGGAAAAATAATGATGGAAGCTAAAAGAGTGTCCGAAAATAAATTCCTGTATGTGATAACTGATCACAGTTAGATGGAACCTATACTATACAATATTACACAAAGCCAAACATCTGATCATTATGAGCCAACAAATCAATCACTCATTAACTTGCACACCTTCAGATTCTTTGATCTGGTTGATCTTAAAACAACAGAGATAATCTATAAAGCTTTAAATAATTTAGTCTCTGGCTGTATTCAGAGGTTTTCTGAAATTAGAGAGAGCCACTCACAAGGAAGGAAAAGATTAAAAAGCCTTAATTATAGTGGTAAAATCATTTAAAATGCGACTGTGTTTTGACCACTACAGGTCTTCATCAAGGCTTTAAAGCACACAGAGGTGTAGCCACACCTTTATAGTAGCACCAGCCAATGATGGGCAATCATACGACCCAGATAAGCACATCAGGCCAAACAAAACAGAGCAAGATGTTTATTTAAATAGAAACAGTGCTGCATTGAACACCCTGTTGTGTACACAAGAATACTGGCTGCAACAGCTTTTTAATATGCGATGTTTATGTACACGTTGCTGCTGATTGGTTAACACCCGTGGCACACCCACCAAACAGCAAAAGGTGCGCGCTGGTTTCAGACTGAACGTGTCCCAGGTGAATCTGATTAAGTGTGGCCAAACCTCTGTGTGTTTGGGCCCGTTCAATCTGAAAAAACCATGCAGCATTTTGCCACAGTTTCCAGACTAAATGGCACATTTCCTCAAAACCATGCGCAATGGTATCCAATGGGCTTTGAGATACGTTTTCTCTTGTTTGGTGGGTGTGTCACAGGAGTAACCCAATCAGCATCGGCCTGTATCTAAACACTGCTGTATTAAAATGGCGTTGCAGTGCACTGTGCTTGTGTGGACAACAGGGTGTTTGATGTGTCTGTTTAAACACATTTTGCTCTGTTTTGTCAGGGCTTATCATGGCCCTTGTTTTAAAGCCCAGGGGTAGGTTCAATTTGAAAAGGATGCACACTGTTTTGCTACAGGGCTTTGAGATATGCTTTCTCTCATTTGGCGGACCCTTCTCCTGTCATACTCACTCCGCCCACTGGAGGTCATCACCTAACAAATGGAAATATTAGTAGGAATAAACTGCTTGCGCATGCAACCAACGCATATTTTTCTGGTCAGGATATGAAGCAACTGCCAGCAGTCAACCAACTTTAGCCCACTTTATACGGGACAAAAAAAACCCACTAACACCCACAGACATCTGGCTTTTGTCTTCAGTCGGAAAGGCTCCAATCAGCATTCATTCTAAAGGCCAAAGGACTCCACAGGGATGAAAACATATCACCTCAGTGGACACAGTAATTTTTGCCTCTCTCCTGGCATAGGCGAAGACGGCTTGTCACCTCTTTCAGTAACTTTTGCAACTCTTTGTCATCTCAGCCACAAATTACATCTGTCTCTGTTCAAGCAGCACTCAAACTTTGTTCCAATTTTGAAAAAGGTTTGAAAGAGAGACTGAAATAAAATAAATTTAAAAAGTAACCACTGTAACAATGTCACAGGCCTCCATGCTGCTTTCTACTGATTTATTTCTATGGGTTTAAAAAACCTGCACACTAATTTTGATGTAGTTGATCGTTATTTTCAAAAGTCCTCCAAGATGGCGTCCTCAAATGTCTTGTTTTGTTCACAACTCAAAAATAATCCCAGTTTTTACTAAATGTATTTGTAATCTGATTACGTCTTTGTTTTTTTATTATCTGTAACTGTGAGTAATCTGTTACATGTAATCCATTACTCCCCAAGCCTGACTTTAGCTGACATCACCTGTGACATCACTTTGGGACACGTCAGAGTGACAGAAATTACACAAATATATATAAAGAATATATAAAGAATAGAAAATAAAAAATATTTAAAAAAAATAAATAAATAAGGCATACGCATAGACACAAACAAATTAAAGCTGCAAGTGCTTGTGGCCGCGGCCTCGTGGCCTGATTCATCCCAGGCAAATCTGTATCGTACTGCTGCTCCGCTGGTAGAGCTGAGGCTACGAGAGCGAGCCTCCTGTAATAACAAAGCAATACAAAGTAGGCTAGCAAAAGCAATGATCACTCAAAGTTAACAGATCATTTGTTAATTTTCACCTCAGCGTTTGTGCATTAGTATATGCGCAATGTCACAAGGTCAGACTCATGCATGCATGTGCTTTTTAATCAGCACTGTGTCTTACTTAATAGGCCGTGATCTGTTTTACTGGCACACAGCACAAAGACAAACAAACAAACAAACAAACTGCATGTTTTATGACAGTAAAGTGTCAGCCTACATTTTTTTGAACATATCTAATATGTTCTGTGCTTCAAAAAGATTTTAAAAAAAAACATGTTTCCCATTTGTTGTCATTGCAGTACCCGGGAAATGTGAAATGGGCTTGATTAGATGTCCAATGGATCCTGTTTCCTGGGATTGAACCGTATTTCAGACATTGATGAGGAATTAGATGTCACTTCCTGTCTTTACTAGTTTGCACTATGACTTTGACTCCTGATTTACATGTGGATGTGTTCAGGGTGGTACTTTTGTCATACCTGTGAAGTGTGGTGCAGATCAGACCATTTAGACCAAAGTTATAACCATTTCCTGTTTCATGGCAAAGCATCATCATGAAATTCAAAATGGCCAACTTCCTGTTTGGTTTGGCTTATGGCTCCAAGAGACTTTTTTGTGGGTCTGGTTGTGATACATGTGCGTACCGATTTTCGTGCATGTCAGTGGAACGTCCCGCAGGGGCTGCTGTTTAAAGGCCGTGGTCAAGGCGTTTGGCCACGGTTAGTAATGAAAGTCATTTGATATATTCAGGGCAGGACCTTTATAATACATGTGAAGTTTCATGGCGATGCGAACGTGTACACAAAAGTTAATGGCATTTAATGTGTTTGTACGAAACGTCAACCTACTCTGCACTGTCAGGGCGAAGCCCTTCAACGAAACGTTACGACTTTCACAACATAGCATTAACAAGGTCTTAAGGTCTTCCACACCAAATTTGAGTGAGATACGGTCAGTGTGTGCGCAGCAGCACCTCAAAGTCTAAAACATGACATGTCCTGTCACCAGCAGGGGGTGCAATGACAATCACAGAATATTGTCATGCATATGTGGTCAGGACGGGACTATTATGAAATATATTAAGTTTGGTGCAGATCTGACCGTTTATGCCAAAGTTGTAACCATTTCCTGTTTGATAGCGAATCATCAAAATTAGCTGCCACCTAACGGCCACACCTTTTAAGTGAAACGCAATTTTTTTAAATTTTTATCACAAACTAGTCTAGATGGTACACACCAATTTTGAAGCTGATTTGATGAATCCTATAGGAGGAGTTTGTTAAAATTCGACATGTGGAAAATGGCAAAAATGACCACGAAATTCAAAATAGCCGACTTCCTGTTGGGTTTAGGTTATAGGTTTTCGATACACTGTTGTGCGTCCGGGCATGATCTATGTGTTTTACCGATTTTCGTGCATGTCGGTGAAACGTGCCGGTAATTGCGGTGTTTAGAGGGCGTGGCCCTAATAAATCCAGTCAAAGGTTTCATGGAAAAATGTTCCATAAACTTTAAAGGCTTAGTACTTTGGTTGTTGTTTCATACACCCATCAGCCAACACCACAACTTAATATCATCAACTTCTCATGGTGGTATAA
The DNA here is from genome assembly GCA_027495735.1 of Lutjanus campechanus. Taxonomy (NCBI): domain Eukaryota; kingdom Metazoa; phylum Chordata; class Actinopteri; order Lutjaniformes; family Lutjanidae; genus Lutjanus; species Lutjanus campechanus. The sequence goes on along the minus strand of JAJHUR010110851.1, from coordinate 6,235 downwards.
GACTGCCGTGCGAATGGCTGCTAAATAAAAGCATATTTGGTTTTGAGCAGACATCCAAAGCTGATATTGGTGTAGACTTTAAAAGAGAAATACCAGTGAAAATGGAAAGTGTTATTTTGGTTTCAATTACAATTCCAAAATGTAGTTTTTTGTTGATGGAAAAAAGCATCAGTCCAAATCCTTTTCAGGCCTTAGCAATTTATTTATTACACCCATCATCCGGTTGTGAAAACACGAAAAACAAAAATCTGGACGCTTTATTTGTTGGATATCACTTCACTCCTTAATCAAGTGATTAATGACTGGTGCAAGCTCTAAAAAATGATTTTCCCATGATAAATATCCCACACTGTTTATTTGTTACAGAACAGAAAAAAAAGAAGAAAAAAAAAGAGAAAAGCAAAGGTTGAACCAGCAAAGTCTGTAATGACTCATCTGTACACACAGCCACAGTGTGTTCTTCATGTTTTCCCAAACAGGGAAATAACAAATGATTCACCAGCCAGCAGCACTCCAGGCTGTTTGAAGGTCGATAGAGGTGATTTTATCATATGACGTTGAGGAAAGGGACCCTTGTTGTCTCTCTGTCTCTTTTTCTGCGTCTTCATTTGTTTGTGATGTGCAGGATGCTGTTGGATGGGTATGCAAACAATGAACAGGTGCAGATAAAGGCAGAGCACTACATTTGGCAGCATGTGCGCCAAAGGTAAGATTTCCGTGTGTGGATACAAGGTGTATGACAGAGTTAAGAAAGACTGCGGTGATGACGTAGAGTCAAGTGATGGATGGGAGAAAATAAAGCAGGAATGCAGCAATGTTTGGGCACTTTGAAGAACGTAATGGCTAAATTAAAGCCATCCTTGAGTCCTTTAGATTTTATGCCAGCTAGATTTCTTAAAAAGGTTTTTTAATAGTGTTGGTCTTTCTATTTTATCAATTTTAAATAGCTCATTTCCCATTGGCTGTGTTCCCTCTAGCCCTAAACACTCACACCCTCTTCTTAAGAAACCCATGAATTCTCATGATATCTTTGACAAATTCCAGCCAACTTCCATGAATATAGCATTGAATCTGTTCTTATTTTTTTTTCCTTTATTAAGTTTTATTATAATTGACTAACCAATGACCTTTTACTTACAGCTGGTGATGCTGGTGATTACTCCTTCTCAACTTGAGTTCTGCTTTTGATACTGTGGATCATGCTATCTTATTGGATCGTCTTGATTAGTGAGTGGGCATGACTGAGGCTGCTCTGAAATTGTTTGAATTCTATCTTTCTCAGTGGCCATGGGCAATGCCTATACTTCGGTGGCCCCTCAGCCTTGTGGTCTACGCCAAGGCTCCATCATTGGCCCCTTGCTATTCTGTGTATAAATGCTATCACTGGGACAAATCTTAAACAAGCAGAAAATCCAGAATCACTGTTATGCAGATGATACACAAATATATGTCCCTTTAAAAACAGCAGAGAAGACAATTTTAACCATCTTTGATCCTGTCAGAAATTAAACACTGGATGCCCCCAAATCTTCTCCAACTAAATGAAAATTAATCTGAAATAATTCTGTTTGGTCCCCTGAAGTCTGCTGCCATTGTACAGAAACATCTAGGATCTGTGTTGTGTCATATCAAACCTGCAGCCTGGAGCCTGCGAGTGATATTTGACAGTGAAATAAATCACAAGTGTTGTTCAATCATGTTTTTACTGGCTAAAGGCCATATCAATGATCAGGTAATTTTTCTCTTGGCCTGATCTTGAGGAGGTCATCCATGCTTTTATTTCATCTAGGTTGAACTACTGTAATTTGCTGTATTCAGGGAAATCTATCTCATGTTTTCTGCTGATACAAACAGCAGCTGCCTGGCTTTTAACCAATATGAGAAGACAAGATCATAGACTTGTTAGTTTTAAAACTGATTTTCAGACTGCACTGATCACTGTTAAAGCACTTCATGGTTCAGCTCCTAGTTACATTACTGAATTTCTGCTCCTATATGAGCCTGGATGCAGCCTCAGATCCTGCTGGGTCCTGGCTCAAGACTAGAGGCGACCAGGGTTTGATAGTCACAGGCTCCTATGTTATGGAATTTTCAGCCCGAGGACCTGAGGCTTGTAGCGACGCCTGTGAGATACTTCAGGCAGTCAACTCGAGCTGCGCCACAATCACATGTATGTGCATCACATTCTGTAGTACATACCAAACGCACCCTTCCAATCTGGCCGTCTATTGAAACTGCTAAAACCTCCCATCTCTCCCCCTGCCTGTCAGTGCCATTTCCGCCCTGCAACAGTGTCACTGCCTGATCATTCAGCCCCAACAGCACCTCAGCATCCACCTGCAGGCTCCAACAGGGAGTCCAAGATATGTGTTCATCACTCCTCTATATATCTGTGTAAACATAATCTGCGAGGAGTGATGAGGTCAGAGCCTAGACGCCAAACTGCTGAGATAAACATTCTTAACGAGTTGTCTGACTGAATGTCTTATACATCACTTGCCAAAACTTACCTTCACTAAAAAGCTTTTTATTAACTCTAGCATGCCATGTTTATTGTCAACATGTATGTTTGTTTGTTTTATTATTACTATTTGTCTTTATTGGTGGGTGGGTGGGTTAAAATCTGTGTCTGTTTATTTTAACTGCCTAATTTTACTTGTCACACTCTAGAAATGTTTTAATCTCGGGTCTACCATGTAAAGCACTTTATAACTTTGTTTTTAAAAGTGCTGTGTAAAAAAAAGTTTATTATTGTTATCGTTATAATTATTATTATTATTATTTCACAGAGGAAAAAGCAGATTTTTATGGTAGTCATAATAACTAATGTGTGTCTTTTCTTTTGCAAAGTGCTGTACATACACATGTTCCCATTTACTTTGTCCTCATTCTATGAAGTTATTGGACCATCAACAATCGGTCAACATTGATTCAATCATATCTGAAGAGATGTTTTGTTGTTTTGTTTGTTACTGAAGGATAAGGCTGGCAATAATATTATTTTTTCATGTTACTGTCAACAGATTCAGTGAAAAGACCAGTTTCAGCAAAATCAGCTTGTTTCTCAAAACTTTTCAAACTCCTCTCCATCCCGTATGTGCCTCCCAAGGGGAAAGGAAAAGTTCGAAATAAGGTCTCATCTTTGTCTAGCATGTGTGTCCTATACATAAATGAGCTGTCTTTCAGAGAGGAGGCTCGAGTTGAGGGGCTGTATAACGGTGGATAAACCGGTCATATACGTCTGTGGGATAAACACGCTGTGTTCTTAAATTCCTCACAATAAAAGTCTCCTGTTGTTTCGTTATTTAAATGGTTTAATTGTGGAGCAGCACAGACAAGAAATGGTTTCATTTGGGGTCTCATCAGCAGTAATTTAACATGACTGCAACACACCTGAAAGTGAATATGAAACTGTAAAATAATGCAGATACCTGAAAGCACAAACCGTGACAGAGGAGAGAAACTAAATTTCAAAACATAAAGATTCTGTTAGAAGCTACAAAAGTACTGAGAGCTGAATACAAAGAGACTTTTAAAAACCTCTTTCCTCTCCTGCACACACATGAGCTCAGTATCAAAACACTTGCTTGTTCAAGGGGGAGAGAGAAGGGTCATCATGGGTTGACTACAGCCAGCGAGACGTCACCACAGCCCGCTTGGAGGAGGGTTGGTCTCACTTTTGCCCCACTGTAGAGTAGGTCCATCTTTGGCGTGTCTCGGCGCAGCTTGGTGCAATAAAAGTGGTCATGGAAATGCAATTCATTGCGGTACAGTTTGGCTTCAAAAAGGCCCACATGAGACTGTGACCATTTTCTCATACTTCTTAAATTTCTCCCGAGAAACAGCCTTTGTCTCGTCTCAGCCTAGAGAGACTAATTTGAGCCCAACTGAAGATCCTAAAATGTTTTTTTTTTTGGTCTGACTGCACCGATCTTAATTTTTTAGTAAGTAATCAGCTCTTGAGATAACAGTTATATCTACAAGAAACCTTGATTGTCTTAAATGAGATCTTAAATTTGTCTCAGTGGTCAAATTTAAGTCTTGTTGCTCCAAACGGTAGTCAAGGAGAACCTCTGAGACACCTATGTGCACAGCAGAAGATCTCCCTTTTATCCTTTTCTTTTGCTCCTGTTTTCTTGTAAGGGGGGTTTAGGAGAAACAGTTGAGACTTCAGTGAGCTCCAAATAATAACCTCATTTATTTCTCATAACACAAAGAAAAGTGGATTGTGAGAAACAAAATTTTCCTCTGGGTCAAAAGCCCACCGGTTCCTTCTTTGGTAAATCTTTTTAAAAAAGGTCAAAAGGGTACATCATCTCTCAAAACAGCTGGACAGTTTTTAAGCACTGAAACAGGAGTAATTTTGTACTTGTTGCGGACTATTTTCAGTTGCAGAGTTGATGCTTCTGTAGTTGGAATATTTCTGGCAGTTGGTGTGTGAGGGATCGTGTAAACTACAGGGCCTACTGTGTGCTTATTGTAATGAAGGAACACGTCAGCCAGTCCAACACTGTGGTCGGCTCACTGATGTGTTTTAACAGATTTTGAACAACAGTGGAGCTCAATGGCACAGAGGAATAAGCTATATCCAGCTGTGGCTAGAGGTAGACTTGTTCCTAAGTTGAATTCACTCCCTTTTGATTTGCTAACAATAAAGAAACTATAGAATATCACCAGACTTCACCTTTAAATTCTGACTTCAGTAAACCTCAACAGACAGGCAGTTGACACAACTTTTCAGCATTATTTTTAATAAAATTAACAGCCTAAAGGCTAATTTACACCCCCTTTTACGTAAGATAAAAAGACACATCTGCTTTGATGTGAACGTCACTGTTCACATATTTCATGGATGTTATGAAATACATCCATTAAAGGGCACCACTCAGAGCCAAAAGTTACCCCCATAGGAGAGGAAGAATCAAAATTTCTGACAACAAACAGCGTGGGAGGAGGTTGGAATAATGTTGAGAAAGATGAATGAATTTCCTCATGTCATGCTTGAACTACTGGCTACACTGCTACACTGTAAACTTTCAGAAAACAGGCACAAATATCCATCTGTATGCGTATCTAACGTCAAGCATAAATGAGCCTTAAGTTTCCACCACAGACTGGGTGATGTTACTGGACGGCTGAGGTCAAGTTGTGGGAAGGACAGTGATGAGGAATAAAGAATTTGACCTCCCTGTATTTAATAATCTCCAATCTAAGGCGACTGGGTGCATGGGAGAGAAGTTGTAGCTCAGTCAGAGGATTAGAGGAAAAGCTCTATCACTA
>JAJHUR010110845.1:0-13425 GCA_027495735.1 Lutjanus campechanus | reverse complement strand
TAAAAAGTTCAGCAATCATCAGTGCAGTCTGCACGAGGAAACCGATTTTATTATAATGACAACCGAGTGTCTGTAGACTAGATGAGATGTGGCATTTCAAATCCATGTATAAACTATAAAACAGACAACCACTATAATAATAATAACGCAGGGTTCATAGGGGGGTTTAAATGACTTTTGGCTTATAAATTGTGAATTCTGCCTTGATGTGGCCTTGTTTTACAGTCCCTCCAGGAGGCTGCCATGTTGCACTCGCAACAGTTCACAGAAAACCTGAGAGAATTCTGCACAGTTTTGTCCAATAACCACGACTTGTCCACAAATTTGATCGATCATCGTAGCTTCTCGTGGTTACCCGAGCGTCAATAAACTGACTCAGTGTTTAATTATTCACTTTTATTATTTTTTATTTCTTCATTTTGTCACAGGTACTGAAAAGAACACAGAGATTGTCACTGGTTCTGACATTTATCACATTTATCACTGCTCTGTGCACTTTTATATTTTATAATTTTGTGTGTGCTGTTGCATCCCAGTTTGAGTTCTGAAAACATTTTTGCTTCTTTACCCCCACAGGTGCATTTTACAGTTGCAAATAAAGCATATTTTGTCAGAATGATTGTAATCCTGAGCCTTTTGGGTGAGGTTACTTACAGAACACAGTGCCATGTTATTGTCCCTAGAAAAAGTTGCCTTTGATTCTTTTGACTTTTGATTTTTTTTTTTCTTCTCCCCCAAATTCTCACTACGGTCCTGCAAATTCATCGCAAATAAACACCTCAAACGTTGCAACATGCATCACTTTTTTCTTTTCTTTTTTTTTTTTTAGAAAACCGGCTGCGAAATCAGGCACTTTAGGCCACAAAAATGCCTGAGACATCCTACAGGGACTGATTTCAGACTCTGGCTGCATGACAAGCCTAATGGAGTGAATAACCTAATATCATTAAGGACGTTTTGTTTAATCACACTAATCAAAGTGTTTGGACAAATGTTCTTTAACTCAACTAGTTACTGTCATTTTGCCCTTTTTTCACAATCTTAAACTGACAAAATATGTATTTACTCAGAAGACTACGCCTTTATTTTCACATTTGATGTTTAGTTTTATTGCAAAATTGGCCTTAAACTTAATTAAACGTGGCAGTAAAGTCTTAAAAGCCCCATATTAACCACCTCGCTATCGTCGGGTGGGCGAAAACATAAACACAACTGAAATGACTTTATTAGTGAGAGAGTTGTGCCTCTGTGAAGGAAGGTTTTGGTCATTGGAGCTGTGAAGGAATGCCCAGCTGTAAAGACTTGTGCTTGTTAAGTTGGACATTTGGGTACATAGGTCTAAAGTGAGCAGTAGAGTTATGTGGGTTATAAGCACTCTCACACACAACACTATAAAACTGTCTCGATTTAACGGGATGATTAATGCCTCTCAGACTGCTGAATGAAATATGAGGTAATCTGACTCCCCGATCCCAGTCAAAACATGCCCGACATGAGGGCAGCCCACATCCTGCTGCAATCAACAGGCAGCTTTTGCCACTCTGTGCACCAAAATATAAGATCTGCATATTCTATGATAGTGTATAATGCAAATTTTAGGTGCAAATATTAGCCTATATAATATGAGATCATTTGTGTTTCTTGAAGGCCCGGTGGAGCAGAGTGGCTAAGGAGGAGGGGAACACTGGGAACACTGGTCCCAACAGGAAACGGTGACTTAACCGAGGGACTTAACAACACCGATCTGATAAAAGACACCCTAAACAGGATATTAAACAGCTAATAAACATTTAGAGGCATGTATGTTTCCCTTTAAATCCTTTCCAGCCATCTTGAGGAAAGTGATTGTTTGAATTTCCACGGGCTGTTGAATGCACGCTGTCGACCACATCTGATGCCAGTGAGTCATATGGAGGTGAGGTAATAACGCCGTGTCATTACGCCGGTAATTTGGGGGTGGCAGGAGGGGACTTCTGAGCGGTGCACGTAAACCATGTGTGACCGAGGCGTTCATACGTGAAGTGAAGCAAATTCGATCCTGGAATTTACACTCGAGCTTTGAAGAAACGTGCCGCCGCTTTTTTTTTATCGTCGAAAACCTAAATTATTAGATTGAATGGTTAAGCCGGAGTTAATTTGGCTGTTATCTGTGGTGGTTAATGTGGTTGCTGATGAATGGCAATGACTAAATAATTATGTGGGCAGGTGCTGAGATTCCTGGCTTTCATTTACCAGCCTGATTTGGAACACAAAAAAAAAAAAAACCCACTCTCGCTGCACACTCCTCCACACACTGACATTCTGAACCGCTCAGCAGTCGAGAATGACTGGAGGAAGGAAAGTGATTTAATCATCAATGAATAGATAAATAAATGCACAAGTAAATAAATAAATAAGCATGACAATAGAAACAATGGAAGAGGTCACTCGGCAGAGTGCAGATCCCCGCCGGGCAACATGGTGAAGCACCTACTGCAATGCCGCCACAACTGCCAGATGCAGCCAGTAGAGACATGCAAACTTCCTCCAACATTAACATGACCTCCACACACGTTGTCCTGAGCTGAAACAAGATTTCAAACTTGATCACTTGCAGCTGGTTAAGAAGAGTGAGAAGTCAGCTGTCAATGCTCGTATAAAACACGACAGTCAAAAAATAGAATTTCAGATAATCTTTGAGTTCAAGTGGACATTTGTACCGAGTTTGAAGAAATTCCCTTGAGGCGTTCTTGAGATATCATGTTCACATGAACGGGATGAAAACATGATGCCTGTGGACACAGCTGTCGCCAGAGTGCAGCCGTGAAAAAGGTTTTACAAAGTTTGAATGTTCACAAAAAAAAAAAGTTACGCTGGTCGGTCCAGTAGTACGTGAGGGTAACTCCAGACAGGTTGCGCGTCCCTTGATCACATACACACTCCTGCATGCACGCATGTACACACACCCACACATGGAAGCGGATGCCTGGAAGGGATAATAACAATTAAATTAAATTACACATTTATTCATTTACTTATTTATTCATCTACGTGTGTATATGTTAAAGTGTGTGTGTGTGTGTGTGTGTATATATATGTATTTAGTTTTCGCCCTTTGACCCTCCATAGCTAACGAGGTATAAATAGATAAAGAGGTATAAATGAACAAACACACAAACAAACAAACAAACAATAGTAATGTCAAAATACAGGAAATACATGTAAGTGCATTAAAATGCAGAAATACATTGAAGATAATTATTTATGTTCTCATCAGTTGCATTTATTTTTATGCTGTGATTCATTTAATTATTGATTTCAGTTTTTATTCATGTATTTTGATATTTTTATTATTTGCTAATGATCAGGTTATTTTTTTATCCTCTGTGAGTGAAGCATTAATATGTGGTTTAAAGGCCTTTTTCTGAGATCAAACTAATAACAATCTGGTTTAATTCAGTTCAACTTTAGTTTAAATTGCTGCAGTTCTACAGGTTGCCAATAGAGGTCACTGAAATGCACATATTTCTTGATACCTGCGCAGTATAATGTTAATATACATAGTAAAATAGCTGGAACAAAGGGGCATGCTGGCTGCCGTCTGAAACAGCTCAGCACTATTCTGCTGCTGCTGGTTCTACTTGGCTGTCAGCGTTCACAGGGAGGCGGTCTGGAGCCAGAGAGAACATTAAAGGATATTTAAGGATTTCAACATCAGCAGCACAAGAAGCAGCTTTAACTTTCCGTCAAGGACATGAATAGGACAATGCATTCCACTTGTAGATCCTTGTTGTTAGTTGGTTGGCCATAAATCTCAGTTTAAAAGGAGCCAGCTTGCGTGTGGATGGACCCCTGAATGTGCAGATCTCCGGCCAAGGCATGAAAGGCCTCGAGGTGATGTGGATCGCTTCAGCATGAGAGGTCCCAATGGGAACATGGAGGCCAGGAGAACTATTGAAATCCTGAAGGCCAAAACATCTCAGTACCACAGTGTGAAAATGCTCGTAAAAAAAAAAAACCCGCATTGAAATGTCATTTAAAGTCCACCTCAACATAAAAATGTGGTTTTCTTATTGTTGCTTCACTTGGACGTTTGACCTCCACTGTGCAGAATGATGCATTTGCAGAGTCTGACCCTAGAAGGGAGTCTTCACATTAATCCGCTGAAGGAGGAAATTTTCTCTGTGCTCATCTTAAAGGGACAGTTCAAATAAAAAATACATATTGTCCCCTGGTCTGTAGTACTACCTATCTATCTTAATTCTTCTTTTTCTTTTTTTCTTTTTTTTTGGTGTGGGTTGCAGAGTTTTGTAGATAGCAGCCAAAGAGACGTCTGCTTTCTCTCCAGTATAATGGGACTAAATGACGCTCGGCTTGTGCTGCTCAAAGTAGCAAAAAATTACAATTGAAAAATTAAAAACCAGCGTCTCTATCCAGAAATAATGACCCAGTTACTCCACAGACCCATGATCCACAGATCTTGCTGCAGTGGCAGACCCAGGATGTCATATGGGCAGGAGCAAAAAAAAAACAAAAAACGGGGGGGCGGCAAATTTATAGGGCAGCTTATATGGCACGTCATCATGTTTTGTCCACTGGAGTGGCACCCTGGAGGGTATTGACTACCTTTTGTCCCCTGGAAGAGCATCCAAGACAGCACTTTTGTGTAAATTTTTGAAATACATATTGGGATTTCATGACAATGAAATTCTATCGCTTTTCGCATTTTCGCACCATAGGTTCTCTTCTTCATGCTAGGAAGGGGAGGGTGCCCACTTCTCAATGCCACTAAATCCCTCACGCTGGTCCTTTGAGCAAAGACTTAGTTACGTTCCACCACTGAGAAAGAAATCTTGTCAAGAAATGATTTCATCTTTGGATGCTGCTGTCTGAGAAAATCCCCTTGTTTTGTTTTCATCTTCGGGTCTTCGTCTGCTCTTTGGTGTGAGGTGTTCTCTTTAATTTGTCTCCGTCTTTGGCAATAAATGCTCGATGCTTGATTCAAGATGTGAGTAATTATGGTTAAACACAGGCTCTGCAGGCAAAGTCATCAAAACTGAAAATGACCAGAAAAACATAAAGATTTAATTGAGCAGATTTTCCCTCACAGACTGAGGTTAACCTCTACCCCTAATGTTCACACAGAGATGTTTGGTGCCCAATTTTATTCCACTTCGCAGTCTGAGAGAGCAGAGGGTTTTGCATTGCTCTGAAGTCAATCACCCAGAGCTTTAATTGTTAGTGCCATGAACTCCCTTTTGCTCTCATTAATTGATATGATTTCCCCAAAAGGGCACAGTTTATTTACTGTATTTATTTATTGGATTATTTAACAGGGACAGCACATATTAATAAACATTACTGTAAATGTGCCAGAGTTCGCCAAAAGGATCTGTAATCCCTGGACAGATGTTAGAATGTCACCTTGTGTGTACCTTTACAAGATTAAAATTACACGCTGTCATCATTTATCAAAAATGAAATTAAAAGCATGTAGGACAGTAATAAAAAGAAGAGAGAACTATTTAAAACACGAGACAACATATGTCAATATATGATAATAAAAACATGGACTAAAGACAACGTTATGCAATATTGTTAGACACTAAAACATGCAAAGCAGAAGCACAGACATAAACATGCACAGTAGGCTGTATAGATAAATTAGTCACAGCACGGCATTAACAATAATTGATGCATCGATTCAGTCTTTTTCAGTTCTGATACATGAATTAGAAGAAATTTGAAGTCTGCAAACATGATTAAAAATAATGTGAATAAAACTTTGATACATTAGCTCATCCATGAACAGTAGTTGTGCGTTTAAACATCTCCAAATTAAGGTCATGTTGATTCAGCCAGCTGTTACTAGCTCACAGTTACATTCATGTTACATTATGGCAGGTTCATGGTCCAGTGCAAGCTCCACCTGTACATCAAACTCGTAGAATTTTTGGATATGGATTGGATATCTTTGTAGAACTGTCCCTTGCAGAAAAAAAACAACACAATTTCCCAAGTTTTCCACATGTGGCCACATGTGATCACATGTAGGAAACATGTGGTATGTGTTTCACATGGGAATATACATATTACACATGTCTAACATGTGAAAAACACATGTGAAACACATGAATTTCACATGTGATTTTTTTTTCTGTAATGGATCAATTACTAATTAATTAATTATTTTGTGCTGCAATGTTTTAGCTTAAAGTTGCATTATTACATATTTATTAAGGATGTAACAATGTATGGAATGTTGCTATATTGCAATAAAAAGACATCTTGATACCTTACTGGACTGTGACAATATCTACCGTGATATTAGCCCATATGATTGCCTACTTGACTCTCTTACGTCCTGCCCGTTTTTTGCTCTGTGCCCCAACAACAGTTAAGTAAGCTCGGTGCCCAGCGGAACCTCGGTCAACCTTTGCCTTTCCTGTTTTCTGTACTTGCTATGCTAATGCTATGTACAAGGTCTGTCTATGAAAAAAAACAAGAACATGGTTATAAGGGATTGCTGGCATACCTGTAAAAGTCACATCTTAAATTATCTAATGTTAGCAAAATGCTAGCTGGCTAGCAAGGTAATGATTGTAGATTAGTGTGCTAGTAAGCTAGCATTTTACAAACATTAGCTATCAGATGTAACTTACAATTGAAGAAGATTAGCTAGCTAGTTAGTGCATGTTTTTTTTTTTTTTTAAACATGAGCTAACTCAAGATATGACTATCGATAACCATCTTCAAGCCTAGCACATAGCATTTAAGTACAGGAAACAGGAAAAGAGAAATTTGACCGAGGTTCCGAAGGGGCGGGACTCAGACAGATTTCTTTTTATTTTATTAAAGAAGGAAAGCAGAGCACTTCAAGTTAACAGGAATAAACAGATTTTATATTAACAGAAATTGCTGCACACACCAGACTTATTACATAATAAAGGAGGCTTTCTTCAAGTTGTCATTTTTCTTTTTTTTTTTCTTTTTCTTTTTTAATATTGCAATCGGAAACTGGTATTGTTATGTCCCTAATTTCTAATTCACAAAAACATGTATGGAATCTGGATTGGTACCTGGATCTGTGATGTCGGTCTGATATCAGATGTATGAGTGAATTATGTCAATATGATATTTGATCAGATCAGTCCCAGCTCAAGTATATAGCCCCTCTAAGAGTGACATTTACTGAGTTGAATGATCCAGATGTGGTTGTTCTCTATAAATAGCAGACTGGGGCAGCAGTGGTCATCCAGGGAGGGTGTATAGTGTTTCCATCAGGGAACCACTGCAGCAAGAGCAGCCGGAGGAGCAGTAAAACCATTGTCGTGGGCTATTAACCAGCATGTGTTGTAAACGAAGTGCCCAAATGGTGCTGATTAGTGGTCTCTCCCACACCGGCCATCACAGTGGAGAGGGACTTTAAAGACCCACTCTCTCGCCAGGAGACAAACAAGCCCAGCGCCGGAGCAATAGTTGGATTTTGAAATTGATACGGATCTACTAATTAGCCTCTGAAAGCCAGGCTGAGGCCTCATGATGCATGGGATGGCTGCGAAAGATGAATTCCTCATGGGCGAGACACTCAGATCTCCGAACTGAACACTGACAGGCTATGAGAATCTGTCACGACTTTGCCAGAGTTGTTGCTCTAATGCTCTAGTGTGAGGGTAGTTTTTTTTTTTTTTCTGCTGCTAGCTGTCAAGTTGAACTTGTTACAAAACATCATGTTGTTAGAGGGGTTTAAAAGCTGGTCGACTCCCAAACAACAAACCTATCTGGATGTTTTGCAGATATTAAAGTAATATAATATTGTGTTGTGTGTCTGTATTGTCTCATACATGGTGTCCTATTTGTCTCTAAGCCCGGAGCCCCTTTTATAGATGGATATTTCCCCAAATTTGCAAATGTATCTCCTTGCACAACTGTGGCTTTTGGGGTCTGTGATGGTCCGAGGCCAGGAACATCTGTGTCTCTTGGGTATTACGGTTAAATGCTGTTGTGGAAACAGAACCCAAACTGAATTCTCTGTTCTGTCCTCAGACTATCATTTCCAAACGAAGGTCATGGCTTATTAAAAGGACAATACCAGTGTTTGTGCATGTTATACTACAAATACTTTGGTCCATTTGTGCATTTGTCTTCCTCACATCGTCTGCCAGTATTTGTGTTCATTCATTTCAGTGCCTTTAACTTTAGGCAACTTGCAAAACTGAAAGATATGCTGAAGTTGTTACAGTTGGTAGAGATGTGATCCATCGCAGTGATCATGTCTGATTTAAAGTGCTATTAAAGTCCCATTGTTGTATTGCAACATCACAATGATGCATGATCATCCAACAGCAATTATAGATTTATTTATACAGTCTGCTCTGTATTACCACACAATCATGAGCTTTTACACATCAGTGACAGGAATATCCAGATCCTTTATTTTGGTTAGTAGTAATACTACTCTGTAAAAAAACAACAACACGTTAGACGTAAAAGCTCTGCATTCAAAATTGTAATTATGTGAAAGTACACAATGAGCACAATTTATTGAGTATATACTAAAGTATAAAAGAAAAGTTCAAGTGCAAATTCCCCCATGTCGGAGTTATTTTATTATATATTATACCATTAGATTATTACTACTGATGCTTTAATACACTGGCAGAATTTTAGGTTATATTTCCTTTTACTCGTTGTTGGTGGGTTTTTTTTTCCACAGCAGGTGTATTGATGTGTACATATAGGTGTTACCTAGGTGTTATACTAATTAAGATCTTGTTCTATTTAGTGTAACAGAGCCTTTCCAGTGAGCTAATGTGCACAATATAGTATACATTTTACTCAGTGTCAGTTCCATTGTACCTGCAACTTTTGGATCTTGCTGAATTACTGTTTCAAAGTAATTTTAGTTTGACCAGCATTATTTTTCTTTTTGAGAACTGTGAACATGTAGACCTGCTTTGGATTGTGAAGTAGTTTAATAAACTACAGTTTTTAATAGCTTCCGTAACAGGTGTTTCACTACATAACATAACATTGCATTGTATTACATATTCTTAAAATCTTAATCTGAAAGTGACTATAGCTGTCATAAATATTGAGCAGTAAAAATTGCAATACTTGAATGTAGTTGAGTAAAAGTATTAAATCACATAAAATTTAGCTACTTTTCATCACTGATTGTATCTCGGGTAACAAAAAATAAATAATTAAAATTAAAATTAAATTACATTAAATAAAAACAAGCTTTAGTGCCCGAATGTTTTAAGGACTACTTTTGTTTGAACAGTCCTTTTCAGTCGGAACCCTTATTCAATACAAACGTTCCCCCCGGAAAGGTTTTTCCGTAGTACACGCTAAAAGCTGCTAGCGGAAGATAAACAGAAATTTTGTTCAACATGGCAGAGGTAAGCTAACGATGATTTTGAACGTTATATTTCATACTTTAGCGTCGTGTGAACAATTTATCACTCATGTCACAATCTGTAGTTGTGTTCTGGGAGGATGTCTGATAGAAAAGCAGAAGTAAAGTTGAGCAGCGTTAGCCCCGGCGGCTCACTGCTCGGTCTGTCGGTAACTTGACTGGTCATGTTTACTGGTAGTAGTTGTATAATTGCCAACGAGCCATGATATTTATAAAATCACTCACTTATGTCGCAGTGTCGAGAAAGTGTTATTTCAACGAGGAGCCGTGCTGCGTTTGTTAGCCAGCTGGGTTTGAGCGAAGCGTTAATTGTCAGTGTACTGATTACATATCTCTACACAACTGGACCATAGGGCAACACATAGGCTACTGACTCCACAGAAGGGAAGAACTATCGTCAAAACTTGATCTCCTGACAGTATAAAGATGGTAACTTTAGTGAGAATAGCTGGTGACAGTAGTCATGTGCTGCCATGGTCTTAGATGGTAAACACGAGCTCACAACAGTTCAAAAAGGGCAGACAAAACCTGTGGTTAATACAACACATGATCAAGGTATTCTAATGTATTTTTGTGTGTGCGTGTGTAATGTACCACTACATGTCATTGTATTGTTATGTACCCTACTGGCTAATATTTATTATAATATTAAATATTAATACATATTAATTTTATACCTAGTATTTGATATTTTGTATTTATTTGTTAAAATTCAAGAAATCTTTCTTTTTAAAAATTCAAGAAAAATAATTCTGGAAGACAAGTACATGGTACACGGTGGTCTAGTGCTGAAAGGATTTGTCCATAAATCAATTAGATGCCAGGCACTCATATAATCATACAAATCAATGAAATATGAAACATCACTTTGTTTCAATATTTTAAATGCCAAATAGGCCTTGAGAATATTAGACGTTTGGACTTCTCATGTCAGCAAAAGCACAGGTATTACTAGAATTTTAATGGGTTTTGTAATGTACTTATCCATAGTCAGTCTGTCTACAGCAGATGGCAGTCAGTGAGCCCTCTCTGGAGAGTACACTGTGTTTAGAATATTTTTTACTGCCTTACCTGGCCATCAGATAGCTTTTTCTGATGGGAAACCACACTTTTATAAGCCAAATATCGCTCTCTTTAAAGCAACCTGACTAAACAGTAATTTTACCTCACAGAACGCGAGAGTTGCCGGCCTGTTGGTTAGTTTGTTGTGTTATTGTGTGAATTTTGGTATCTTAAAAAAGTTAATTTGGATTCACCAAAGTCTCACAGTAACACAAGCAAACGTAACAGATCGAGGCGGTGGTAAACCTCACAGGACCACCAGTTGTGTGAGGTAAAATTACTGTTTTTGAGTCTGGTGGCTTTGGAAAACAGCGATATAACAAGCAGTATAACTGCGATTTTAGCAGATGTTTGAAAAAATAATCAGCTTGGAGACGTCAGTATTTCTTGATTTGCACTTCTCAGTTACTCAGTCAAAAAAGTAGAAAATACATTATCTACATTAGCTGTTTTTCTTTTGATTGTACACATTAGAACATGGTTTCATTTAAAGGTCCAGTGTGTAAGATTTAAAGTGATCTAAGGCAGAATATGGCAGAAATTATATATAATATTCATACAACAAAATAACATAGGAGCCTATTATTATAACTTTCATTGAAAGTCAGTGTTTCTCTCAAATAAATGTCTTTGGTCTACAGACATAAATGAGATGTGTGAAATCCCCCCATCTGCACTAAGTGTGTTCTCTGATGTATAGACAGACTCTGGGTGGGATTGTGTTTAATGTATGAGCATGTATCAATTGTAATCTCCTGTTTTCACAGACTCACAGTTTGCAGGACATGAGGCAACAGGCAGCCATCGCTGCTAAAGTCTTCATTCAGAGAGATTATACAAACGGCACTGTGTGCCAGTTCCAAACCAAGTTCCCCTCTGAGCTGGAGACCAGGGTAGGATACACCTCTACACTGTGTTCTTCACAATGACTTGTACAGCCACACCTCTTACCCGTAGTGCTGTTTATCCATCTGGATAGTTCTGGTGTGATTTGCCGAGTTTTTTTGAGAGAGCTGTAGACATGTTTGCCTTTTCTGCACTATAATAGAGTTAGATGGAACTCAGCTTGTGGTGCTCAAAGCACCAGAAAATACATTTGACAAACTCAACAGCGATGTGTCTTTCCAGAAATCCATAGACCTTGTTGAAAGCATTTTCATGTAGGAACTATTTTCTTTGTATTGAACTACACCCACCAACCGAATCACAGCACAGAAGGAAGCGTTCATCCACTCATGGATGAGAGGCTCGTGCTCGTGACAGCACGGGACGTGAACATTAATGGCATCCTGAGATGGGCGAATATAGTACAGGGGTGTCACAACACCAGAAATTTAGTAGTTGATACCAGTACCAGTGAATTTCTGCAGTTCTCAATACCCAATTCAGTACCACAGTAAAAAAAAAAAAAATTATATATTTTTCTTCTCCACAAAACTCTTCTGAGCTTCTAGGACAAAAGACCGAGGGGGATATTTACTATGCCTGACAGAAATCACTGCCAGGGGAGCAGGTTGCCATGTGGAAAGTAACACAAAAGTGCAGTGATTTCTGCTGCTGAACTTTGAATATAAGTTAAAGTCAGAGTGCAGCAGTAGTTCAAATTCACTGACATGGTCTACAAGCTATTTTTACATTAGGTTAGCCTTTAGAGTTTAGCCATTGCAAACATCGTGGAACATAACTGGCAACACAGCAGAGCAGCCGTCTCAGACAAAACTCATGTTGGCATGTATTTTTAGGATAACAAGCAGAACATTTTTTATATGTTCTTAATGTGACGTTAACATGAAGTGAAACTCACTCACTCACACTCTGGATGTCTGTCTGTGAGCTGCTTCACTAAGTTAGTAAGTTGGATGCGTTTCCTCCTTTTGTCTGAAAAGTGTGATGGCACCGTTTGCATTACTGGTTATTGTGAATTTTTTGCCAACCCTTGATGATCCGTCTCAAACACACTGTCGCCTGTTTCTATTAGGGCTGCACGATTTAGTAAAAAAAGTCATATTGCAATCATTTCGACTGAAATTGCGATTGTGATAGAGTTGGGCGATATGTTAAAATTTTCCAAGAAACCATTGTCACCCCATCGGTGATTTGACGATGGGCGATGTCTTCGTCCCCCCTCCCATCCTCTCGGGTCTCAGCTGGGAGATGTGCGCAAGCGGTGAATTCACTACGTTATGCGGGCTGCATCCGTTCACCATGTCTAATAAACAAAATAAACTTACAAACTGTCAAGAAATTAAATATTCTCACACTTACTTTCCTTTTTAAACGGAGAATTACAACCGCACACCTTCTAAATTCAAGTTTCTCTCTTGTACCGGACGAGCTTAATTGACTCGTTAAATCCCCTAGAAAATTCACTTAATTCAAATTCGACAGAAAAACATGTAAAACTCACCAAAACGGTCTTTGTTAGTCTGCCCACTCTTCCAACAACCGCCAGCTCTGGTTTGGTCGAATTAAATCCTTAATTAACCACCTGAAAAGAGTGAAAAGAGTCTAATTCTGCAGGCTGTTTTTATCTCTCACTCCCCTCATGCTCAGCGTACTTATGGTCTGGCGAGTGGGTGTGTACCGTGCCGCTAGATGAGAGCATGGCGTGGAGCAGCAGCTGTCACTCTGCAGACCATTACATTAGCTAAATAAAATATATATAAATATTGCCCCCAAAATTGGCCCAAAGAACATATACGTCCAATCCCCCAGTCCCAGATTGCCATATGCAGTGTGATTAGTGGATTAGTTTTGCATTACAATTTTCATGTTCACTGAAAAAAAAGCTATTAAAATTGCGATGATGTGTTATTTATTGAGGTATGTATGAAACAAACATGTTTTCTTTCATTTAGAGAACATGATTTTTAGGCCTGGTCATCTGTGTACTGTGCAGCACTACAGTACTTCATTATAATGCTGTTTTCTCACACATTTTTCCTTTTTCAAAACACTGCAAA
>JAJHUR010110843.1:1689-12646 GCA_027495735.1 Lutjanus campechanus | reverse complement strand
ACCGATCTTTGCCATTGTACTGGATGAGGCTGCTACCCTGTTTCTCCTAAAACTCCAGGATTGTTTTGTGAACTGAAGACCTTCACCCATCATCACATCGGCATAGTGGTGAGTACATACTGAATGGCTTATTCTCACAAAGTGTAATATCGCTTTAAAGGAGCATTTACTTTGTGTTGAGAAAATAAAATTGAGAAATATATAGAGTAGCATTTAGTGCCACAGAGTAAAGTTTTGCTAATTAAACAATAAAAAGATTGACTGTTTGTGGTTACCTTGCATCTTAGTCTGTAAAAGTGAGAGGTTCATCACTTTTATTAATGTTTAATTAAAGAATATCAACATCAGCCTTCAATCAGCACAAAATTCTGAAGTCTCATTTTCACATCTGAGTTAAATAAGTCTGCAAAGCTCACAGTGGGGAATATGTCTACATTCTCTATTAGTAAGATCCTCGTTAGAAACAAAACCAAAGTAGTGACTCATTTCCATTTCTCTTCCTCGATGCTTGATATGTGGTGGGTTTTTTTTAAGAAGTAATGTGATTAGTCATGGTCCTGCATTGAGGGAATTGGGGAAATATGAGTAAAAAAAAAAAATCTTTATTTTTTTTCATTTACATGCCTGAATCTCATTTTACTTATGATAGTCAGTATCTAAAATCCCTTTTCTACATCCAGACATAAGTCTTAACACCTATTTTCTATGTAGTGTGATCGCAGTAGAAGCACCAGTGTAGCTGTGGTAGTTTACAGGTAGGTTTTTCTGGTTTTGATATTGCTGTTGCCCCGTTGCATGTGATCTATCACTCTAAAAACTGAGCACCACACCTCTTCTTGCGTTGTTAATAGCTAGCGAATGTCATTCTGCATTACTTATCAGCTCTTGATTTGTTAACATGTGTGGTCAATTGTGAGAGATATTGCATCATGGGAATCTGTGTAAAACTGTGCGCCTGTTTGAAGCACTGACCTTCGCATCGGTTTCTCTCACAAAGGCTGAATCCACGCCAAAATCTCTGGTCTATATTATAGGAGGGGGGGGTGAATGGATGGGGGGATGGATAGATGGATGGCTGGTGTATATTTAAGCATCCACTGAACCACAACATAAGAACAATGCTGCAGTGTGGCTTTCTGGGTACAGTAGTACTTGTGGTTGAGATATCAAATAAAAGATGAAACTTTGTAGCTTTCAGTTTCAATTTCTTCTGTTTGTAATTACTTAATCTCTAATGTGGTGTTTTATATATATATGATATGAGCCTTTACTCATATTTATACAGGTTATGAATTATACAGGAACTAGTCAGCCTCAGTGGAGTTGACAGAGGTGTAGGCTTTAGTTTATTCATTGAGGGTATAGGACGCAAACTTCCTCCATTCCTCTGTGTGTCTCTCAAAGACACACACACTAGTGCAAACTGTGTTGGCCGTGAAAATGTTTGTATCCGCTGTGGTTTACTGAGTGTTTAGTCTAGAGTAACACCAAAGCTGGCCGGCAGTCCCTAAGCTTAACTGTGTCACAGCCTCAAGGGCTTGCTCTGCCCCTGGACTGCTACAACAAGAACTTGAGTGCTATGAAGTATGCCAAAGAAAGAAGGAATTTTGAATCAGTGTGCTTAGTTTCCCACATGCTTCCAACGACAAATGTTTCTGACAGGATGAAAAGACTGCAGGGTATTCAAAAGTTATTCTTTTGATGCCCATTTCAAGCCACTACAACGGTTTCTCTCTCTGCATGAACATACTTCCAAAGACTTAAATTCATACTTACTGTTCCAGGTCATTGATGCAGTTTTGAGAAATAAATTGTTTCAACACAAAAAACAGTCCAATCTCTCATAACTGAAGCATTTTTTTCCTGTCCCAGGGAGAGATGTAATGATCAATGAAAAAGATTGCAAAGAAACAAATACTACCAACAGCAGGGCTGTTAAATAGATAGGTAAGACTGGCACCTTTTTGGACTCTGCTTGGGTGAGAGAGAGCAGGGGTGATTTTCCCAAACAGATTTAGTGCCTTGATCTCTTTCAGTCTTTTGTTCAGTGGATGGAGGACTAAGGGTTGATAATGTTACTGAGCTTTTGGGAAAGTCGCCTGATGCCCTGATGCTTGGGAATGAGGGGAACTTACTTTACTGTATGTGTTTTAAAAGCAAAAGAGAGAAAAATACAAGCCTCCTATACGAGCATACGAGCCTCCTATATTTTCTGATTATTTTTCATGATACATTTGAAATTGAATAGACTCCTTGATTACTCCTAGCTAGGATAGCAACATTTATTATTAAATGTTAAAAAATTAATAACACACTCTCAACTACTCAACTGCAGTCAATAGCAAACATAGCAGACAAATGCAGCCTATTCCCTGATCGATCTACGATCAGAGACAGTTCAGGTGATGTGAGCTTGCTTTTCATAGTATAATATAAACTGTTAATTTATTGACTGCTTTAGAAATGCATGGTTAACACGTATCCAACACTGTCTGTGGTCACAAGCCATTGGAATGCTAGACTGTGCTGACCTCTGATGGTCGAAAATGTTAATAACGCCTGTCGGTGATAATGGGTACAATGATAAATAGAAATTTGACGACTGACACTAGAGTAAACTACACTAAAATAATAAAGCTTTGCATCAGTAAGAGAATTAAAGCAGACATTCAAAATCAACAAAAAAGTTACTTCCTCTTGTAACTACTTTTATATACAGTAATTAGTAAGGTAATTATGTTACTTTTGTGAAATGTAACTAGTAACTGTAACTAATCACTAAATTTCAATATTTTGCCTTGCACTGGTTATTAAGCAGTCACAGTTTGGTTTAGGTTTAGGCACTAAAACCACTTGGTTAGGAAAAGATAATGGTTTGGGTTAAAATATGTAAGTACGGGAGTTAAGTTACGTGACATAAGTTAAGTATGGCACATAAATTAACTTCACACGTAAGTTAAAATTAGTTAACATTGACTGTTGCTGTCACACTGGACATGAACAGTCCAGAGTCTCCTTGGTGAAAGTCTGTGTGTGTTTGACCCATCCATCCACCCCGACCGTCTCCCTGCGCAGACTTTGCCACTCTTTAAACTGGATCACAAGTCTTCTTTCTTTGCTCCCGTCATAATTATGAGGGCCACTAGAGGTCACCGCCCAACAATAAATGTATATAAATGTACATAGGTCATAATAATCTGCTTGCATAGTCGTTTTTCAGGTAAAGATGTGCTGAAAAATACATAGGAATAAGAGGCTTTACTGACGTGGACTGAGAAAGGCAGTTAATGTCTTATAGTAATGTCTCTGTTTCCTCGTATACAGATACTCATAAACAATACTTAAGGTCTTGTTCCAAGACAGTATATCAATGAACAGAGTGAGGATGGATAAATACCCTGCAGGACATGGCTTTGACTTATGTGCCAGACAGCAGTGAGCTGTCTGAGGATGAAATACGGTACAGAAGTTTAGAGCTCTGTTACGTGGGAATATTTTGTTCGAGACGACAGAGCAGAAAAGCTTTAGTGTTCCCTTTTAAGCTTCTGTACTCCAAAAGGTATTGTTCCCATCCACCTTTTAATGCAAGTGCAAACGGGAGTTATATCTCTTTTCCTCTCCTGATCTCCCATCCCTCCTCTCTTCCGTTACATCTTTCTTTTCTGGCACTATCATGCAAGCGTGTCTTTGTTCTCTGTCTGAATTAAAATTTCCATGTAAAAGGAAGTGATTAAAAGAAAAAAGATAACAGCACACATTAGAAGTTGCTGTAATTCAGAGGGGAATTAAGAGCTCATAGATGAGCTCAGATGAAATGACGTTTCGGATGATGGTGAACAGATTAAAAAGCAGCTTGATTTGTGCTCAATGGGTTGAGTCCCAGCAGTCACTGTGATCTTGGATCTGAAGGTCTCTGTTGCTCAACTGTGTCATTTTAAGGAGGGAGGGGTGGGTTGCCTGTAGAGACGGTGAAGTCTTTCTCTTTATGAAACTTATCTGAAAGAACTTCACATCTCCACGTAAACTTTTCAGGGCCTGGGATCAAAACTTTTCACACATCAGCAGTCAATCTAATTTAAATAAAGGAAATTAAAAGTCATATTTTCTTGCAGAACAATGACAGAATCTCTTTATGCCCTCATGTTGTTATAGAGAACACATTGTCCCGAGAACAGAACACTCACTGGTGTCCAAGACGGTAACCTCTTGTCCATTTGGACCCACAAAACTCTCAGTCTCAGTTTACGTGTTGGTACTGAGATTTGAGCACTATGCTGAAATCATTAAATGCTCTTTTCAAAACGCTTTTACAGAGCAAGACAGTTGCCCAACAGGTATGGTTTGGGCTGTGTAGGAAGTTTCAGTCATCACACCAACACAGTCTCAAGACAGACAAAATTATTCAATTAGATTTGTCTACATGGACATGATATTCAGCGCAGCTTTAAGACTAATTATCCACTGTAGTTATTGTATGGTCAACTTGGCAATAAGTAATATCTGGTTATGCTTTCAAAATGTAGGTCTTGAGTAGTTTCTGCACCAAAACTAATAAATTAAGTTTAAAGTCTGTGTGAAGCAATAATAAATCTGCCATTAAGCCAAATTTGAATGATTAAAAGAAATCACCAAATATATAAAATTTGGTCTCACAATCATGAAAACGTTAGCAGTTTTCTCTGCTCTGAAACACTGGGGGCGTGTCCACGCTGCTGTCTCAGTGTCCAACACCGCTACGACCTATCCGAAAGATGGACGCTCTGTCTAGCAGCTGTACTGGATTGTTTAGACACGATTGAGGCACCAGAGTCAGAAGACCATGAAATATCAAGAATCAACTGTTTCCTCTCAGTCTACAACAGGATGGTATTTTCTTTCTTCAGGGTTGGGTTGCTGTGAGCAGTAACGACCACCTGATTTGGACTGAAAGAGGTGCTGAAGGTACGTTCATGGGGTTTTAGGGGTACGGTGCTACGTACACAGCTACAACAAAGTACAGTAACACGTAACAGTTTAATTGTTTAAAGCCGGGGGTACGCTGTATGATTTGAGCTGTCTCAGACAAAAGATGATCAACATGAAATAAAACATGTCAATTTCTTTGGTCATCATTTGCAAGGGCTCGATTCTTGCTTAGCCATAGCCTACAATTCAGTTCATGAGATCTGTGTTGCACAGATTGTCTTGCAATACACTAATATGTGTGTAGGAGACTTAAAATGCTTAACCCTGTAATTTTTCTGACTTCCTCCTCATGCATTAATGCACTTATACAGACAGAATATTGCAGACAGAGTAGCCGGGATAGTAGGCTACATGAGAGGAGCACGTCCTCTGTGGAGCCATCACAGAGAGCAGACGCACACATCTTCACTGACAGTCCCTGTCCCAGCAGTTTTGATGCACCGGGATTATCTTTCAAACCTTGAAATGAGTCCAGAAAGAGCCACTGAGTCCACCGAACATGTGTTTTCTTCTTTGTTAGCCTTATTCAGTGGATACTTGGGTGGTCACTTGTCCTGGGAACTGTAGAAAAGTTTGTCTAAATGAATCACGACAAATTAATGTGTTTTAAATTTAAATGTTAAAATTGTTTCATTCATTTGGGTGATAAATTGTCTGAGTCAAGACATTCTCAAGTTTTTACAAGCAGTCAGAGACCAGCAATATCAAGTTTTTTCTGCTTCCTTTTGACCAAATCGCACAACACCTGCTAATCCTCAAAACTGAGACCGTGTGACAGTATGAGAACATGACATTAGTCTCTTTACTACTGACCTCATGTCATGTAATGTCATGAGACATTTTTCCTTTTGGCGTGCTTGGCCACTACTCAATGATGCCCAAATAATGTACAACATATACAGTGTACTTTAATAGGTCTAATTATGGGTCATGTTTATCCTGAAATCAACAAACTCTGTAAATTTCTGATAACCAATGCATTTCTCTAACTGTTTAGTTTCTGTTTCCCACAATCCAAACTGTGTCTCTCTACTTCTTGTTCTTCTTCTTGTTCTTGTTCTTCCTGCTCCTCTTCTTCTTCTTCTTCTTCTTTGTCCCTCAGGACACTCAGCCTCTCCCTCTCCGTAGTCTGCATGCTATCATGTCTCTTCCTCTGTGTGT
This sequence comes from Lutjanus campechanus, assembly GCA_027495735.1. NCBI lineage: Eukaryota > Metazoa > Chordata > Actinopteri > Lutjaniformes > Lutjanidae > Lutjanus > Lutjanus campechanus. Next base: position 6,520 of record JAJHUR010110843.1, on the reverse strand, counting down.
TTGTCTGTCTTTCTTGTCTGTCTTGATGTGAATGCTGTGCTGCCTCTTCTGTGTCTGTGTTTCTGTGTCCTGTCCTTTCACTTCTCCACAGTTGAGAGCAGGTCATGTGGCTCAGGTCCTACCTATCCGGTGACACCTTAGGCGGCACAACGTCCTCCTGGATCCATACTCTTCATTCATGTTTTATAATTTGCATATATACTGTATGTATCTTTGTCATGTCTGCCTGTCTGTTCTGGCAGAGGGATTCCTCCTCTGCTGCTCTGCCTGAGGTTACTTCCTTTTATCCCTGTTAAAGCATTCTTGGGGGAAGTTTTCCTTCTCTGAATCGAGGGTCTAAGGACAGTGTGTTTCATATGTTGTACAGATTATAAAGCCCCTTGAGGGAAATTGTGATTTGTGATTCTGGACTAAATAATATTGACTTTACTTAACTTGGGCTGCAACTAACAACTATTACCACTGTTGATTAATCTGTCAGTTATTTTCTTGATTTATCGATTGTTTGGTCTATATAATGCCAGGTAGTTGTGTAACTTTTGTGGAGGAGTGAAGAAACAGAAAATATTCACATTTAAGAAGCTGGAATCATAATTTTTAATTGATTATCAAAATAATTTCCCACTGAATCATTGCAGCTCTAGACTTGACTTCTTAATGGACTTGGTAGAATTAAAGTAGTGAGGACACACAGAAAAGGTTAAAATGTTAATGTTTGGTGTATGTCTAACATCTAGGTAAACTACTCCGCTGTAGTCATTAGCATTATTACTGTTACTTTGTGCCATTTCTCTCTGTAACATGTCAAGTTAGCGAGAGCTGTCAGTTCTCATTGAACATCTGGCATGCCAGAGAAAAGCCAGGGTAAGTATTCAGACATTTTTGCCAAGTTGTATTGTCTTTTGTATTGTTTTCCAATATTCACCCTCCTTTTAGCTCTGTCTCTCTGTGAGGGAAATACCTGGCTCTCTGACTGCTGAAAGCTCCATTATGTTCACTTGCTAGTCGCTAACTGTAGTGATGCCACTGCGGTTACAACCACTGAGTGGCAAAATGATGAGTGGCAGCATCAGCTTTCAGCTTGAATACCACAGAAACACACAGAAAAAAACCCACATCTAAAATGTAAAAGAGCTGCAATTGATTGTACAAATAGATTCAACATGAAATCAGAGCAGTCTTTTTACAGACTGCCAAAAGCTAAAGAAAAGGGGGGCAAATGGGATGCTGAAATTAACAGAAACAACTTGTGTCCAGTCAGTGAAACATGGATTTTTTTTATGTTGGATTTTTGAGTAAAATCAATCAATTTATGTCATAAAATATAAATATCTGTACAGACCATGTGATCCATGTACAACTAGCATATACTTTGGTGTCCTCCTCCTTTAATTTTGCCAACAACGTGTCCTGGTGGTGGTGGTAACAAGGTAGATGAGAACTGTACAGTAAATAGTAAAGTTGTGCGTGCGGTGCAGCTGTGAAAAATTGCAGCAGGGTGTGTGTCACTAAGAATGACCCCTTTCACACTAGACAGTCATTTGATCCATTGTTAAAACTACTGACGAGTGCAGCTTTAAGCATAAAGTGTTCAGTTCTTGTCTTTAGTGCTACATCAACTTTATTTTAGAGTGCAGACTTATGCGTATAAGATGTACCAAGTCTTTGAGAATGTAGTACCTTAAGTCTAGCTATAATTAAATAAAGTGGCAACTGATAGCTGCTGTGGCTCCTTTATTTAAAGATCATCCTGTACTTTATAATACAGATGGCACAGGTTTAAATCCAGCTCGCTGCTGTGATGTACAGCGTGCTTACTCAACGCTCCCATTCATTTCCCTTTGCTGTTCATTGTTGTCTGATAAAGGAGAAATGTAATAAAGGGGATATTTTAACAGGCCAGACTTGTGGCTTGAACCCACTGACTTGGAGAAGCATGCCATGTTGTTTTATGATAGATGTAAACACTCAGCGGGACCTTTATATCTGTGTGTGTGTGCGTGTGCGTGTGTTTAACCCATGATCGTTTCAGTAGCCTTGTACAGTAGAGAGCACAGGCCAGTGCCGACTGTGATACACACTGTTCTCTGTTTGTTTCTCTCAATCTGATTATTTCTCTCTGTTTCTGACTTTTTTTTAATTCATTTTTTACACAGAGGCTTTCCCTGTTCTCTGCATGTGTGTGTGTGTGTGTGTGTGTTGGGTGGGTGGGTGTGGGTGTGTTACACTTTATATTCTCCTGCTTGTGTGGAGAGAGAAGAAAACGTCCTGTCCTACTGGGAGGGGGTGGGTGAGTTTGAAAAAGGTCTTTTCTGATGTCACACACACACATGCTGGTGGAGCTACAGCTGACGAGCATTTGAAGCTTCTAAGAAACACAGAACTGCATGCATGTTAACACACACAAGCAAGGTTGACGTGCACTTTCAGTCCTTCAGGAACCAGGAAGTCCCCTTGTTGTTCATGAAACATCTGGAGCACAGAATGCCTGAATCCCGGGTTCCCCTGGCAACACTAAATCAACAGCCAGCCCTCTGCCTGCCCTAAGAGTGTGTGTGTGTGTGTGTGTGTGTGTGTGTGTGTGTGTGTGGGTGTGTGTGCAAGATAGACAGAAAGGGAAAGAGAGAATGAGAAAGAGGGATGTTGCATCTTTGTTAATGTGTGTATGTCTGTTATTTATTGTGTAGTCTAGCTGTTTGTGTATTTGAGTGTGTGTTTATCTATGCATGCATCAATGACATCAACCATCCATGTAATCAATAAAGATACAAATTGCTGCAGCACATTGTAACATGGTTGATGTTGCTCAATACAGCAAACAGGAAACTGCGCACTCATATTCTCCTTAAAGGGATAGTTTGGATTATTTGATGTGGGGTTGTATGAGGTACTTAAACTTACTTTAGCCACTCAATAAAAGGTCCATCGAAAAAAATCAACACCAGTTTAAGTGTATGCTAACATTTTCACCACTTTACCTTGCTGTCAGACAGCCTTTTCCCATAGAAACTGCTGCAAATATCATTCTTTCCAACCAACCAAACTCCATAGACGAAATCAGTCATTTTACCATGCAGAACCTGGGAGTTGCTGGTCCACTGCTGCCTCAATCTGTTAGCTCATTTATGTTATCGTGTAACTTTGGTGAATCCAAACAATCATTTTAAAACACCAAGGTCACACAACAGCACCATACCAAACTAACTGATCAAGGCAGTGAAAGACCAACAGCTCCTGTGTTCTGCAAAGTAAAATGAATGATTTCGCTCATGGAGTTTGGTTGGTTTGGAAAGACCGATTCTTGGTTTATATAACGGCCTGTCAGAAAAGGCTGTCTGGTGACAAGGTTAAGTGGTGACAATATTTGCTGACCCTGTCCACAGCAGTACAACTTCTGTGCTCATACTCCTCTCTGCTTCTACAAACTGGGGGCGTGCTGACCACCATCTACTGTAAGTACTGACTACTGACAAGCACTTTATACCCCACACCAAATAATCCAAACTATCACTTCACAAGTGAATAACACTCTTAGATGACTTTTTCACTTGGTTTTTGGATTTCAGTGTTACAGCCAGAGACCCAATTATAAGTAACTTTGGTGTGCTTGCTGTCAAATGATTTCGAAATAGCCTTTTAAGGAAAAAACTATGAGGTTCCATGAGTCCCCTGTGTGCAGTGGTAGGTCAAATGAGGCATGTCTGACCTTGGGAACATGGAAGCACAGAGTCTGAGGTTGTTTCCCTGTAGTCTGACCCGAGCCATCCCCTCTTAACCTCCCTGTGAGGAAACGGCCAGACAACTTCATCTCGTCCTCCCTTCCCTTTTCCCATTTCTCTTTATTTGAATAGTTTAAAAGCCAGCTCTGTTTCCCATCCAATATGTTGTGAACAAAAAGGATATAATATTTATTAGATTCACCATAACTGAAGTGTCTTTGACCCCTCGTCCTTTATCCTCTCATCCTTTTTGTCTCTGACTCATTTCCTTTCATCCTCTCCAAAAGAGAGTCAAAATGAAATGAGCCACACCACGGAGACATGTGAGAGCCAGGATCTCTGTGAAGCATCGTCTAAAATCCAACCATTGACCACAAATGTAACTGCTTTAAAATCTCATTGATACGATCTTGCCGTTTGAGTCATTGTTTCATCTGGCCTCATCTGAAGGTTCTTAATTTCTCTGAGAATTAAAACCAAGAGTTTCTCCGCTGATCACAAAGAGAGGGTGTATCACTTTGTGAGAGTGTGTGCACAGAAGTATTTGAATGTGTTTTTGATGCACTGTATACCATCTGTGTTGACTTTAACTCTCTGGAGATATAAGACTTTTTAAGCATTGCTTATACTGGAGACGAAGCCATTGTCTTCCATTTTGTGATGCATGTAGTGATTAAATATGTGCTGACACAGCCAAGTTCTTCAGTTCTTATATGATGTAATCACTCCATGATCATTATTACAGTCAGAGAATTTAAGCCTAATTATTTAGAAATGAAAGGTAAATTATGCACAACAGCAGCAACTAACCAGGTCTCTTGAAAACCAGATGTCTCAATGAGATTATCTGTCTGAACAAAGGTTAAATACAATAAGAAATCAGCCTTATTTTTCTCCAAAAAAGAAAATAATTTAAGGCTGCAGGCTAAGTGAGAAACCTGACGTTACCTATGGTTTTCTCTTTGGGTGATGTGTATCTGAAAGACATTAAAATAGCACCAGTATTTAAACTGTCATTGCTTGATTTATTCGTAATGGGTAAAGGCTAAGTGGTGTGTGTGTGTGTGTGTGTGTGTGTGTGTGTGTCTTGTGTGTGTGTGTGTGTGTGTGTG
>JAJHUR010110842.1:0-10355 GCA_027495735.1 Lutjanus campechanus | reverse complement strand
CTGGTGAAGCGTCTGACAGCGCTTCAGCCGCCTTGCGCGCTCCACGGCGCGCTCTGGTGAAGCGTCTGACAGCGCTTCAGCCGCCTTGCGCGCTCCACGGCGCGCTCTGGTGAAGCGTCTGACAGCGCTTCAGCCGCCTTGCGCGCTCCACGGCGCGCTCTGGTGAAGCGTCTGACAGCGCTTCAGCCGCCTTGCGCGCTCCACGGCGCGCTCTGGTGAAGCGTCTGACAGCGCTTCAGCCGCCTTGCGCGCTCCACGGCGCGCTCTGGGGAAGCGTCTGACAGCGCGTCAGCTGCGCTCTGTTTCTCTCACTCTTCTCTGCTTCCATCACAGTTAGTTTTGTGGTTTATTATAAATTAATAGAATAAACAGCCAACATAGGGACATTAAAAATTAACAATAGCTATAAATTCTCTGTTCAACACATTAGTTTCATTCTGTGTTGGAAATAAATAAAATAAATTACTTTTTTTTTTAAAAACCTTACAGTCAGTGTTATAAAGGTCTGATCCTCAAATCTGAGTGTCCTTGAACACACCAACAGCACCTTTTCTAAATGAAATGCTTCACCTGATGACATCACAACCCTGACGCTGACTAAATGTCGACTGCAACAGATTTTCTCTGCAGGTTTTACGTCCAGATGAAACCACATCTCAAGAGTTTCTATTTCCAGGTGAATCAGGAGGAAGTTGATTTAAACATTGAATGTGGGCGTGTCATAAGACAACGTACCACGCTGTTGCTAGGTAACCAATGAATTTGAGCTCTATGCTGCTAAAAGTTTAAGACTGAGTGTAAACATGGTGGCTGATGCGATCAGGGAAGCGGAGGTGTGAGCTTCAGGTGTGTTTCCTACCTGCCAGGTTTGGTGGGGTTGGTGACCTCAGGTGGGGGCGGGTTGGTGAGGGTGGGGGGGCTGGGGGGCGCAGCCTCGGGGGCGTCCGACATGGTGGACGACTGTGACGCAGCAATGCACCGTGGGACGGCAGGGTCTGACCTGAAGGTGAAAAAACAACTCCCCCTGTGGTCTGAGGGTGTGTGTGTGTGTGTGTGTGTGTGTGTGTGTGTGTGTCTGTGTGAGAGCACACAGGTGTGTGTGGGTGTGTTCAGTTCAGGTGCTGTTGGTGTCGATTCTTCAGTTCGATGTTTCCCCCAACGAGACAAACTCCCATTGCACGACCTGAGAGAGAGGAGGAGACACATCGTTAGCATCATTAGCTCTGCTGCTGCTAACAAAACAAAAAAGAAAAGAAAATGATCGACAGAATGATTGATAAGGACAACAATCGACACAGGAAGGCCAACATGTGGAAAATCCTTTGGACCCATTTTTCAGCCTGCGCGTTCGTCTTCTGACGACAAATCGAGCGTCTCACAGACCCTCACACGGCTCAGCAATAAGGATTCTGACAATGTTTTGATGTTTTACATTTATTCATCAAACCGAAAAGGGGCGGGGCCCAGGTGGAGGTAGGATGGACTGAACCAGGGCTGCACAATTAATCACAAAATAACTGAAATCACAATATGACCAACGACATTTTACAACGTCAAAAGAAATCACATCTGCAGTTTTCTGACAAAAGGAAAAAGTATCAAGTATTTATACTGGAATTGAAAAACATATTAAAGGTCTGATTTTTGCAGCGATCTGTACCAAACAATGTTCAACTGCAATGACTTGTTGATTAATCAATTAGCTGAATGATTAAATTACTTGGCAACCATTTGATAACCGATTAATCAGTTTGGATCTTTTTCTCTCTCTCTCTGATTTCAGCTTCTTAAATGTGAATATTTTCTGGTTTCTTTCCTCTCTGACAGTAAACTGAAGATATTTGAGTTGTGGACAAAATGAGACATTTGAGGACGTCATGTTGGACCAAACAATTAACTGAATAACTGAAAAATAATCGACAGATTAATCGCCTCTGAAAATAATCCTCTGTTGCAGCCGAGCTCACACACACGAACTCTGAATTCAGTCTGACAAACATCTGTGGCAGTGACGGAGAACCTGTTCTTTACGTTCTGTCATCCACACAAATAAACAATATGTTTATAGAATTTCTCCACCCAGGTGAAGTTTCTCCACTCCCCAGGTTTCCTTTCATCATGTTAATATTTTTGTGTTGATCAAAGATGAAATCCACCGACAGGCCGACCTGATGATGAGGTGCAAAATGATTTGGCCATAAGTGATTAGAAAAAACAATAACAACAGACAGATAATCAATCATCTCCGCCTGTACAGCCCCGACAGGAAGTTGTGATCACAACAGCTGATGCAAATTCAACCAATCACCATGAATTCTACACAACCGTGCAATTTTGTCCAATCAACGCAACTTTTTCGCAAACTTGACCAATCATAAGCACAGCTTCCACCAATCACAGCAGCTCCCCACGCACACGTCACACGTGTATGTTTCAACGCACAAACTCAATGTTTTATTTTTGTATTTTTAGTTTGTCACAGGTACTGAAAAGAACATATTGGACATTTATCAATGATCTGAATTCTTATATAGAATAAAATGATTTATTCTATAATCTTCAGCTTGTTTGAGTTTGAGCTCTTTATGTAAAACTCCCATGGTGCATTTCTTCTTTTAGAAATAGGGTTAGGCAGTTAAAGCACCGCACATTGCAATTTATTTACAAAAGCCAGAATATCAGGCTGCAACATTCCCCCAAAAAATCCTGTGAAACTCTGCAGAACCTTCGACCAGTTTCTCTGATTCAGACAAACATCACAGACTGAAGCCGACCTGTCCGTCACGTCCAAACTTAACATCGTCCAATCATGGTTGGACATCGTCAGTCACATGACCCACAGCAGCAGACTGATGAGGACTGACCTATAACTCATTATAACATCATGCTTTGCTTCGGGTATTAGAAGATAAATCTGACGGCTGACACGTCGAGACGTTTGTCCCAAAGTTCACGTCGATTCACTGCGAGCTGAAATGATTATTTGATTGGTGGGAATAAAAATCAATCAGCAAACAATGATGACAATCAATAGTTTTTGGTCGTTTGCATGTTTTCTCTGTTTTATATCACAGTGAACTGAATCTTTCTGGGTTCTGGTCACATTTTCACTGTTTTCTGATGTTTTCATGGACTGAATAACAAGACAGCTTCGAAGAAAACAGATTAATAACTTTAGAGCTGCAACAATTAATTGAGTATTTAATTAAGCATCAACAATTTTGATAAATGATTAATCAGTTTGAGTCATTTAAGAGGAAAGTCTAAATTCTCTGATTTCAGCTTCTAAAATGTGAATATTTTCTGGTTTCTTTCCTCTCTGACAGGAAACTGAAGATCTTTGAGTTGTGGACAAAACGAGACATTTGAGGACGTCATCCTGGACTTTTATCAATATCTTCTGACATTTTATGAACCAAACAACTAATCAATTAATTGGAAAAATAATTGATGGTTAAAATAATCAATAGTTGCAGGCGTAGATTTGAAATATTCAGTGTTCTGACCTTCTACAGAAACTACAGCTCGAATCAGCTTCTTTTCAAATACTGACATTAAATTATTCAGGCTGCAACTGATTCATAGTCGATCAATCAGTCAGTTATTTTTTTGATTAATTGATTATTTGATTGTTTTAAAATGTCAAAAAAAAGTTGATCAAAGTCAAGATGACGTCCTCAAATGTCTCATTTTGTCCACAACTCAAAGATCTTCAGTTTACTGTCAGAGAGGAAAGAAACCAGAAAATATTCACATTTAAGAAACTGAAATCAGAGAATCTTTTACTTTTTATCTAAAATATTGATAAATACTTTAAACGACTAGTATTTTTGGTGCCGACTAGTGAGGGAGGGGACGTTTAAATGTGATTTTACTTTATCTGATTAACTGATTATCAGAATGGTTCTCGCTTAATTTCGATTAATCATTAGAGCTCTAGAAATGATCAATTATGATCAATTTCTCAAATCCTCTCAGTTCTAGATTCACTTTTTTCTTCAATAACTAATAACTACAAATCTTTTCTACACATTTCTGCTGTCTGGTCGTTGATATGATTTGATATTTACAGGCTGTGAAAACAAATAAAGACTTCAGGTGCAGTCACACACTGCAGCCATTTATCAGTTATTAAATTAATGTGAATATTTCCTGGTTTCTTTCCTCTCTGACAGTAAACTGAACATCTTTGAGTTGTGGACAAAACAAGACATTTGAGGACGTCATGTTGGACTCCGGGAAACACTGATCAACTTTTTAAAACACCATTTTATAGACCAAACAATTTGATTAAGCAAGAAAATAATCAACATATTAACCAAGTGTGACAATGATTGTTTTCATAAACATTTTTCAACTGACAGGTTTGTGACAAGATTAACTTTTCACCATTTTTCTGATATTTGTGGACCAAACAACTGATCGATTATTCCTCAAAATGATTGACAGATTAATTGATCATGAAAATAATGTTTTCTTCAGTCTGTGGAACCTGGTGTGTAGGCCTGCACGCCTCTGCAGCACCACAATCATTTTACAAACACAAGTTGTGTTTTTATTAAATATTTCACCTCCTGAGATGTGAAAGTTTCAGAAGACCAGCAACATTTTTTAACTTCTTTCTTTTCCAGAATAAACATAATGCAAATATTGAGACTCATATTGCAAAATCTGTCTAAATAATATAATTAGTAATAATAACAACATTTTCTTTTTGCATATTACTGAGTCCTGACTACAGGCTTTGGTCTTAGATATGAACATTATTTCACACTCATAGTCCAGAAATGAGCAAAGTCCACCGTGATCATTTCATATTTCTCTCTTCATATTCACCAGGAAATATTTTCTTCCTAAAAGCCTGAAAAAGTCTCTGTCGCTCAGCCTGAGACATGAAAACCTGTCCTCCTCTCTGAGTCCTGCAGCAATTAAACACCGACAAGAACCCGGAGGATCCGCTCAGATCCTGGTCACTGACAGACCACTGACGGTCCGACCTGTCCACCAGACAACAAACACACCCGAGACCCCCGGTCCATAGTCCGGATCACGGTCCTGTCCTGCAGGATCAACAGATGTTGAGTCCTGCATGCTGCTGCGGTTCAGCGGCTAACAGCTAACTGCTAACACACACACACACACACACACACATACAGAGAGAGAGAGAGACACACACCAACAAACGGGCATCAAACTGCACAGATCCGTCAAACAGCAGCTCCATCCGCAGTCACACACACCGGGCAGGTGTTTACCTGCTCGGTGACCGCGGACAGCCCGGGCTAACTCACCTGGCTGCTCAGGTGTGACTGTTTTCACTCCAACTAACATCATTGATCTGCTTTAAAAAAGATGGCGGGCAAGAAGAGCACAACACCAGCTAGCTGCTAGCTAACAGAGCCAGGCTACTCACCGGAGCCGTCAAATGTCATGAATACGGTTAATGGCGGCTGTGCATGTGTGTGAGCGCGTGCTCAGGTGAATATCGTGACGTTGAATCGCCAATGAGCCGAACATCTGTCATATTAATGAATCAGATCTTTGCAGATGTTACCGCTCGCTGTCCGGCTGCTAATGCGCCGTTAGCCTGTTAGCCTGTTAGCCTGTTAGCTGAGCTTTGTCTGAGGGCGCCGAGCGGCCGCCAGGCTCCGACACACCGACACACGGAGCTCCTCTCCGGGGAGTCTCCGCCGTGTTAACCCGCTCTCCCCCCCCGCCCTGCCCCGTCACGGTGTTTACTTTGTGTCCGCTCCTCCGGTTCGTCCCGCCGCCGCTCCGCTCCGCGCTGCTCGCAGATCAATTTGATTTTAGCCAAGTAGCATAATAGATGAGTTATCAGCTGTCTGCCGTGTGCGCAAGCGCAGTGGCGAGCACCATCATGGATGTTGTTGTGATCGGATTGGCTGGCCGGGTGGCTGAGCCGCTCCGATTGGCTGTGAGGTGTTTGCGGTGCTCTGATTTGTTGCCGGGGGTTGTGAACGCCGTGATTGGCTGGTGAGTTAGTTGAAGTGCAGTGATTGGTTGAGGCGATGACCGAGCTGCTGTGATTGGCCGGTGAGGGTTACGTGGTCCAGAATGGCGCCGTCACTCGAACTACGTTTCCCAGCATACAGAGCGGCGGCAGCGAGCCTGAGGCCCGTTCTGCTCTGCAGGTGAGATTTCTGATGAATTTACTGATTTAAATCAATAACTGATCGTTATATACTGATATTGATACACCAGATCCATTATATGAACCAACAGACATTAAAACATGAACAGACCTGAATCATTTCCGAGAGGATTTATATTAATGAAGACGTATCTCAGCTGACACCTGACGTAGGAGGGTGATGATGTGAAACTACTAAAAGGAGTAAAAGCACAAAATAAAATAATTTCCCACTGATTTACATAACAGCAGAGATCTAACTGAATTTACCCCCGTGTGATATTTATTTTATTTTATTTGAGTAAATCAAATGAAATAAATCCACCAGTGGTTCTCGCACCACAGTTTAAGAATCTAGGTTCTAATGAATTAACCTTCAAAGCGGTCGTTTTGTTCTCAGAGCTAAAGATCAAACCAGCATCACCTCTCCTATCTTTTCTTTTCTTGTGTCATCGGTATCTGTTGTCACAAGTTTATTAACCTGTTAGAAAGTTTCCTCAACGCAGCATCTGGTTCATTTTCTGTTCTGAACCGAGATCAGCGACCAGCAGACGTATGACGTAATGGTGCCGTTAGCATCTTTTGTTGTTTGTTAGCTTTCAGATGTGTTTACAGTAGAATCACCCGGTCCTGAGGATTCTGATGGATCACGTCCTAGCCCCCCAAAAAACTTTAAAATTTATTAATACAAGTGAAAGTTTATTTTAAAGAATTTATATGTGAGAAATATATGTGGTTTATGAAATGTTTTGGTTTGCTTTTATGTTTTTAATTAAATTTAACTTTAATTTAAAACTGCCTCGTCTCAGACAAGAATTCACAACTTCAAACAATTTAAAAATGAGTTAAAATCCTTCAAAATCTCAAACTAACAATTCCTGCTGATAACACAGGTGTAATGTAAATGTTGGTCCTTTAAAGTTGTGTCTCAGATGATTTAATCAGGTATAAAAAGGGTCAGCTGTACCCTCAGGACCCCTGTCTCACTTCCTGGTTTAAAAAAGGCGAGAATCTGCTCAAACACTGGTAAACTTTCTATTTTTTGACAAATTCATTCAATAATATTTATATCAGATGTGTCTCAACCATAACATGTCGACTCTGTCGTCCTTCTGAATCAAAGATAAATAAAAATTATGGTTTTAAAATGTGTATTTTGATGAACATTAAGAGACTCTGAGACACTTTAAAAAATAAAATGGCGGCTCACCACGACGACGCTGTGACATGAAAACATGGAACATTTTGTCGACTCTGTACATTTAATCAAAAGGAGTTTGGCCTGTTACAAAGTTTAACAGCCACGAGTTTGAGCTAAACTGGCCTGAATTCAGTTTGAGGGCAGCTCAGATGTTTCTGCTCACGGAGCAGGACGATGAATATTTGCACAGTTTTCTTGGACATTATCTGACTTTTCTTTATTTTTTGTCCTGATACGAGTCAGCAGGTGAAGACATGACAGTTTAAAGTTCTGTTAGTGCCCCCTACAGGCCGCAGAGCTCATTACAGACACCATCTGATGGTTTATATTGAAACCTGTGAAGTTTGTCCTGAAGGGGGCGCTGGAGGACAGATCAGGTGGTCCAGACAAGGGACGATAACGATTAATTGATGATCAATTAATTGGTCATCAAGAATTTGATCGATCATGTAAAATTTAACCTGTTAAATGAACATGAAGCTCTTTATATGTTTCACAGGCTACGCTCTTAGAAATAAGGGTTCCAAAAGGGTTCTTCCTGAAGAGCTATGGTTCTACCCACAACTATTTGCTCCTGAAGAACCCTTTCTGGAAGAAAGAGATGTCAAGGGGTTTGTTATAAGACTAAGGGTTCCATGAAGAACCTTTTCATCCAAAGAACTTTTTCTAGAAGAAAGAGTTCTTCAAGGATTGTTCTTTGTACCGTAATATAAAATGGTCCTCGGTAGAGCCCTCTGGGTTTGTTCTAGATCAAACCCTTGGAGTATAAAAAGGTTCTCAGTAGAACCCCTGGTTGGATTCTTGTTAGCACCCTTAGAAGGGTAGAAAGGTTTTGGATAGAACCTCCAGAGAGTCTTCCAGGTGGAACCATTGCACTATAAAAGGGTTCTCTGTAGAACCTCTCACATTTGGTTCTAGTTGAAACCTTTCATAGATGGCTTTAGGTATAACCCTTTATGTTGGGTTCTAGGAACCAGAGAGACACAAACCGTCTGATTATCAAGAAGCTTTATTGTCATTATCAGAGTGAATATTATCATCATCATCATCATCATCATCAGTCCTGTTGCTATGGGCCTGTGTGCTGGACTGCAGGAGGCTGTTAACATGCAGCAGAGCCGAGCAGACAGACAGACAGACAGACAGACAGGAGGACAGACAGGTAGAGGAGGAGACAGACGGACGGACGGACAGACAGACAGACAGACAGGAGGACAGACAGGTAGAGGAGGAGACAGACAGATGGACGGACAGACAGACAGACAGAGGTAGGTCAGACAGAAAGGTAGACAGACTGGGGCAGAGAGGTAGACAGGTGGACAGGTAGTGAGGTAGGGGAACAGAGACAAGTAGGTCAGACAGACAGGGAGGGACAGACGAACAGACAGACAGGTAGGGGACAGACAGACAGACAGACAAGTGGGGGACAGGTAGCTATTGTGTTATTTACATACAGGTAGGCAGATGCGATAGAAAGCTTATTGGCTGTCTTCCAGAGGCTCCGCCCCCCTCTCATCTGTTTCGGCCAATCCCCTGTGCGGAGGGGCAGGCTCTGCAGGCTGGGGGGAGGGGTGTGAGGAGGAGGAGGAGGAGGAAGAGGAGGCGGAGGACAGAGAGAGGGGGAGGTCTGGTGGTTGTTCAGTCTGTAGTCGTCCTCCGCCGTCTGCTTCGCCGCCCATCCGTGCCTCCTCCGCCTGAGCTCCTCCCCCGGCTCCTCCGGCTCCTCCGGCTCCTCCACCCCCCCCACGACCCCCGGCGAACTGCAGGTGAGGCAGGAGGGCAGCCGGGGCCTCCTTCTCTCGCTCCCTCTCCCCCGCCGCCTCCCGCTCGCTGCGGCGGTCGGCGTACAGCGGAGCATCCAGGCCGAGGTAGGAGGCGCTGAGCTGCCGCAGGTCCAGCTCGAAGGGGCTGCCGCTGGGCTGCACCGCCGCATCTCCGCCCTGACCTCCTCCTCCTCCTCCTGAGGCTCCTCCTCCCCTCTTTGGCTTGCGGGGTTGGGAGGAGGCGGGGAGGCTGTCAGGTAGAAGGGACTGGATCTTGGGGAGCCAACGTTTGCGTACACGGCGGGCGTTGGTGCACATGTCGGCAGCGATGACGTTCATCTCACTCTCCTTAAAGTTAGGAGCAAAGTTCTGACAGTAGACTGAGGAGGAGGAGGAGGAGGAGGAGGAGGAAGAAAAGAGGATGAGGATGAGAGAGTAAAAGAGGAGGATGAAGAGGAAGAGAAGTAAAAATGTCTCAATATTTACAAGATACAGTAAAAAGACATAAATCCATGAGTCAGACTGTGTGTGTGTGTGTGTGTGTGTGTGTGTGTGTGTCTTACGTTTGACGGTGTTTAACACTCGGTTGTCCAGGGGCTTTCGGCTTGGATCATTGGTGGAGGAGCGGATCCCTGTCCCACAGCTATTGGCCAGCGTGTTTCTATGGAAACCATAACAACCCAATCAGCACGTATACGCAGCTTTAGATTAGCTCCCCCCTCCTCCCTCCCTCCCTCCCTCCGTCGGAGACAATGTGACAGGCCTGTTATGTAAAGCAGCAGCTGGATCGTGAAGCTGCTCGCTGACTGTCAGAAGGTTCTGGAAAATTTAACACAGCCTGATGTCACATGGTGTTTGATGATGTCACATGGTGTCTGATGATGTCAGAGCGTCTGGGTACGACACACGGCCGATGATGTTGCCTCTTTTTTGGTTCATTTTGAAAAAAAATGTTCACACAAACATGCAGCTTTGAGGTTAAATTGTTCATCCAATCAGATAACATCTCACCGATGTGTCACAAATCTATCACGACTGTAGGCGAGGTAAAGGTCTCTCAGACCTGGATAATCACCAAGGCCACGCCCCCTTTTGGAGGAAAGAATCGCATACCGACAGAAACGGGCGGGTTTATTCATTTTGAGGCCTCCACGTCTCTTGTTCTCCTTCGTTTTCAATCCTTAAATAATACGTCAGAAAAATAAACTTTTATTCCTGTTGGAGTTCTGAGGATGAATTC
>JAJHUR010110841.1:1238-25840 GCA_027495735.1 Lutjanus campechanus | reverse complement strand
AATACTGTCTTTGCATAAATAATGTACCATAAAGTCTGACTTAATAAGTTTCCTTTTCATGCAATCAGAACTGTGAGACAAATAAAGTCACTGCTATCTAGCAGCTTGGGTTTAAACACAATACATAATAATGAACCACTGCCACAAATCTATATCACAATATCATGATACAGTGTTTTTGGAATTGATACAGTATCACAAAACATAATATTACAATACTCAACTGTATTAATATTTTCTTCCACCTTTTATTTATAATGATCAGCTTGTGTTAAAACTGTTTTAGAACTGATTCACATTTCTGATATTTTGCCCACCCCATTTATATAAATAACTGGACTAAATAAATATTAGAGCTGAGACAATTGATTTTTCAAGGATTTCTAGAAGTTTTCATGTCAAGGATCCTGACAATCAATGCATATGAGACCACTGACCCCCAATTTGAGAGGTATTAAGGAATGAGTTTTTTGGGGTTTTTTTGCTTTGACAATAATAAATCAATTAATCAATTACTTTCAATACAGCCAATCCTATTTTTCCCTTGTTGTACCAACTAATAATAATAATAATAATAATAATAATAATAATAATAATAAATAAATAATAAATTATCATTTAAGTAATTTCTCAAGCAAAAATGCCAAATATCTGATGGTTCCAACTTCCCAAATATGAGACTTTGCTGCTTGTACTGTAAAGATTCAACAGTTATTTTTTATTACTTTTTTTTGCATAAATAACAAGTTAAATTGTTGTTGCATTTAGCTGCTTTGTCATCAGATTCAGTAAACTGAACCCACACTTTCAAATATTTTGCACTGTCAGTTGTTTATGTACCATTACATTACAATGTTACATTAATAAGGAGGTTTAATGTACAGTGAGCTGGTTGTTATTGTGAAATAAACCTTGACGGACCCCGACGCAAACTGTACATTATCCTGCTTATAACATGGCTACTTATTTTTAAAAATCAGTAAAATGACACAAAATATTGATTTAAAAATATTTTATTGCTCCTTCAGAGTCTATGATCAAAACTGCATCCATAGCAACGGTCTGTTATTCATAGCAACAGCCTGCTTAGAATGCTGTAATTGACCAATCAGAATCGAGTATTAAACAAAGCTGTGTAATAAAAACTGATAGCGGTGTCATTTGTCCCAGAGCTTATTCATATTTTGGTACTGTCCAGCCATGACTATAATGACCGTAATTTGTGATAGGAAAAATTCACTATTCTCTGATGTTTTATTGATCAAATGAGTCAGTCGAGGAATAGCCTGGCAAATTAGGCGATAATAAAATGATTGTTAGTTGCACCCTTATTAGTAACACCTCTCGGTATAACTGAATACAATTATACAGCATCACAAACTGCAGCCTCCAAATGCTGATAGTTGAATCATCTTCAAAACAGTTTCAGTGAAAACTCAACATTATAACCTTGATAAAGGGAGGGTTTATTGCATGACTGCATTAGTTTTATCCAGGTGTACTTAATAAACTGGCAACTGTGTATAAGTCATTTCTTTACCTTTACTTGTTCTTACTTTTTATTTTTCCTGTGTGTGTGTCATGTAGTTTGTATGCAGCCACTTCTTGAACTAGCGGTCCTTTATGGTCACACTGCAGGACACTGTAAACCTCATTAGTAGTAGTAGCTGGTTGGCTGTGTGTATGTGGAGGCATGGATTCCATTCATGATATACCAGGCCTGTACATGCAACAGTATGTCATGCGTGAAATGTAAGTTAAATATCCTCCAGGTGTGCATATGTGGAGGAAGACATGCTGCCATTGTACACACATTTATATCCTGTGTGCGAGAAGGAGAGAGACTGAGCACAGTCACTTTTTTGTGTTGGGGGAACATCCAGCTTGAGCTAACTGTGTGTATTTGTGTGTGTGTGTTGGTGTTAATGTAGGCCAGTGTATCCTGCTGTGTGTATGTGTAAAGTGCTCTGCGTGGGTGGTTGTGTGCACAGTACACTGCCTCTCTTACCCCTCTGGATTTGTTTGTGCGTGTATGTGTGTTTGAGTGTGTGTGAACGTCCTGCGTGTATTCCACCTGTCTCTTGTCTTGTCCTATCTGTCTCTCTGTGTTTGCTTTGCTCCAGTCAACCACAGCAGCCCTTTTACTTTTCCATTAGGCTGATAGCTCTGTGTGTGTATGTGTGTGTGCGTGTATATTTGAGGTTGTTAAGGGGGTCAAAGTGACACTCCCATGGTAAGCAACTTTCTCTGGAGTTGGATGGCAGGCAGCATTAATATGGAGGCTGGATGATCGGCTGCACCTGGCTGGTGTCTTTACACAGAGATTAATCTGTTTAAACAAAGGTGCTGCTGCACAGGTAAAGTGCTGTTTTCCATCACATCTCTGAAAGAGTCGAAGCATTTAATAACTTCTCTCTTCTGCCATTAAACAAATCTTTTAGCTGTAGTTCAGTGAATTTTTCAGAAGCAC
Organism: Lutjanus campechanus; assembly: GCA_027495735.1. Lineage (NCBI taxonomy): Eukaryota > Metazoa > Chordata > Actinopteri > Lutjaniformes > Lutjanidae > Lutjanus > Lutjanus campechanus. Next base: position 23,370 of record JAJHUR010110841.1, on the reverse strand, counting down.
TCAAGATTTTCATGAAGGATTTACAAAAATTAACCACTTCCCGGTCATTGATGCATCCCCTAAACCTAAAGGAAATTACAAATTAAATGTGTAACTAGTTGTGTTGGTGCTCTTTGGAGCCACCACTAATGATTATTTCAATTAATTGTTCAGTCTGTGTGTCAGAAATGTGTTAACATGCTCATGATTAAATTTTCAGAGCCCAGTGAGATGACTTTACAGGGACAGTTCAGATTATTTGAAGTGGGGTTGTATGAGGTACTTAGAAGCAGTGTATTACCTACACGAGATTGTGGTCAGCAGGTCCCCAGTTTGGAGAAGCAGAGAGGAGTACCACCACGCATACAGCTAAGCAATGACCTGCTGTGGACAGACTCAGCAGCAAAATGTATTTTAGCCATTAAAAAATTTTAAAATCAATTTAAGTGTACGCAATATTTAGCATATTTTCATCACTTTACCTTGCCCTCAAACAGCCTTGTCTGACGAGGAAACCAGCGTTATACAAGCCAAATATCACTCTCTCAAAACCAACCAAACTCCATGGGTGAAATCAGCTATTTTACCTCAGAGAACACAGGAGATGCTGGACTACCACTGCCTCAATCTGTTAGTTTGTCTGTTAGTATGATGCAAAAGCAGCAAATCCTCATATTTGATAAGTTGGAACTGAAGAATATACTTTGATCGAATAGTCCATAAAAAAAAAAAAGATTGATCTAATCACTAAATCAACTAATAGTTTCAGTACCAGTGTGTTTCCCATCAATTAAAATAATGTCATTAAAAGTTCTTTAGTGGTTCCCTGCTGTTCCTGTACCTTTATCTTTTTTCTTCTCTTGGCAAAAGACATGATTGGAAAGGTTGTGAATTTAATTATGTTAACAGTGTTTCTAAATATGGACAAATATTCCTCCTTGGGAGTTACATTCAAAGTGTGATTCACACATTTGTATGTTCATTCATTCATTAATCAGAGAGATGATGGCGACCTGCAGGTGTCTGGAGAGCTTTCAGTACTGCGGAGAAAATCAGAAAATTTCCAGGCAACTTTTTCCAAGTGACGGGTTATTTATATGCAGCACACATTTCAGCGAGGACTCCCTCAGCCCCCTCTTATACTGTTCACAGATAGCTCCTGCATCCAACATTACACCTCACAAAGCTACATGTTGTATCATCGCTGCTGCTTGGAAGCACTGTGGTGAACTCAGAGTCCAGCAGCTCTGCGCCTGCCAGCCTGAGCAGGACACTATCACACTATCATGGCAGCTAAATCAAATGCCCGTTTTTGAATACTCTGAAGGATGGTGTCTCTGCTAGAGCAATTAGTTCAACTTACTCCTGCAGCTCTGCCATACACCCACGACACTGTAGCTCAAAGATCAAAGCACTCAAAAAGCAGCATTTTTACTATTAACAGTTCAAACGTACCATATTTGTCCCTCTTGCTGGAGTCTGTATGCTGATTTAAAGGTGGGGTAGGCAATTTATTTTTGGCATTATAAGACAAAGTTTCCATAATAATAAGTATGACGTAAATCAAATGGTCTGAGAGACAACTAGACTTTCAGGCTTTAGGAAATCTGGCCTGTGATGGGAGACTTTGGCCAGTCACAGGTCAGTAACATAGTTGATTGTTAAGTCTAAATTCCAAAACGTAATTTTTTATTACACCATATCAGCTACAAAACAAAACCAACAAACTGTACAGCCCAGTCAGAATTTATCGCAGGACATCTAGTTAGTGTGCCCTGATGTCGTGTGTGGGCTCATTAAAAAAAGCACTCCTAAAACTAATAAGTCACATTACTTTCATCTAATAAGGGTAAGTTTTGTATTTGTTTGAAGCCTGTTGAAAATAACAAATTTGAAGCCTGCTGCACCTTGTTCAAGAAATGGCTCAAATTAGGAACTTAAAGGCATTAGAGTTGTTCGGGACTTCAGAACAACATAAATCCTGCAGCAAACACCTGCCATGACTCAATGTTGTTGTTCACATCGGGAATATTAACAAAATTCAACACGACACACTGCACTACAAAAACAGCGACCACCGGACACTGTTTCGATCCACACCAACATTAGTTGTGGATGTGCTCTGGAAATTACAGCTAAACCTCCATCATATTTGTCACATTCTACAATTTCTTTGCCAGTATGATATGAAAACAAATGCATTTATAATGGTCTTAAAAAGTTCTTAAATTAAACTTGTTGAAGCCTGCAGTGACCTTGTTTAAAGGCGCTTTTTTTTGGAACAGAATGTCCCGTTCAAAAATATCAGAAATATTGTCATTTCTATCAAATTCCTTTTTTTTTTTTTGATCTGGCAAATAAAGGGACTGAAATGCCACCATGTGTCTCCAGAGGTCAAGAGCAAACCTTGGTCCTCATACCTCTGGTCATAAATCTAGAGCTGCGTCACTGTGAAAGTTTGTATTTTATTAGTGTACACAGTGATACTGAGAGTTCTGGAGCATTTCGCAGGTTTACTGGCCTGAACAGGATATGGGCTAAGACAATGTGCTGCATCATTTTAATGGTTCTAAAACTGAAAAAGATTGGATTTGTTCAGTCATTCATCATAATTTATGTAAAATGACAAAAATATGTATGTAAAAAATATATTATTATGCTTAATCTTTGCAGGTCTCATAGTTTTATCTAAAACCATTCGTATTATCTGCCTGTTGGCATCCTGTACTTTTAGGATGTATGTGAAAAATGCATTCTTGCATTTTGTAGTTTATGGATTGGAAGTGAAGTTTCCACCTCTTCCTTCTCCTACACACAGCACACAGTATGTAGAATGACAGGAAGCCTTGGGAGGCACCCAGCAGCTGGCCTCAGTACAAACTGGTATCTGTAAGTGCATTGTTGTACACAGGAGGATAATGTTGCAAACATGAGCCTGCTGGCTCACCAAGACGTCCCATTAAAGTCTTCCTTGTTGGATGGACCTCAGAGGCTTTTTCCTGCCAGCTCTCAAGAAACCAACGTCCCACTGTTGAGTCTACTCTCCTGCTAATCAGCGGTGTGAGAGGGAAGCTAAGTGGCAGTCAGATATAGGAGGGTGGCAACGAACCACAGGAAAAAACAACAAACACAGACTTTATGAAGAAAGTTATCAGTTCTCTGAATCAAGCTGCAGATAGACCATAATTAGGTTTTATCAGAGTGGTAAGCAGTGCGAGTTTTTTTAAGGTGTGCATCATGTGTTAAAAGGATACTCCACTTTACATGATAACCCACTCAATATGTACTCACCCCTATGCCGATGTGATGATGGGTGAAGATCTTCAGTTCACAAAACAATCCTGGAGTTTCAGCAGAAAACAGGGTAGCAGCCTCATCCAGAGTTCGTATATATCTTAATGGCCGCACGTGCGGAAGTCTCGCGAGATCGACACCATGTTTACATCTTACCGGCTACATGCTACAGTTGACATTTCGGCTAAAAATATGGCGTAAATGGCGTCTTTTGCGGTTAATTTTTAAAGTCGCGGCCCGCAGACACTTGGATTACACCACACAAGCAGGATGGAGACATTTTGTGTTTGTTTTGTGTGCTTTTTTTAAATGTTTTATCCGTGGTCACCATTCACTGCCATTGTACTGGATGAGGCTGCTACCCTGTTTCTTCTAAAACTCCAGGATTGTTTTGTGAACTGAAGACCTTCACCCATCATCACATCGGCATAGTGGTGAGTACATACTGAGTGGGTTATCATGTAAAGTGGAGTATCCTTTTAAGATTTTAAATTCAGTCCAACCTGCGTCAAGTGTTTCCCTTATAAAGATGTGGATCAGCACGAGTGTAATTGAAAAATATCTAGGGGTGTCACAATACCAGAAATTTAGTATTCAATACCACCGCAAATATTCCACGATTCCCAGTTCCCAATTAGATACCTTGGTAATAAACAAAAAAGCAATAATAAAATTCAGCCCTTATTATTTTTCTTTGCAACCTGACATAAAAACTCTTCAAAGCCTCAAGGACAAAAGACCGACGGGGATGTTTACTAAGTCTGATGCAATTCAGTGTCGCGGCAGCATGTTGCCCATCTCTGGAAAGTAATGGAGAGCAAAAGAGATGTCTGCTGCTGAGCTCATATAAGTTGAACTCGGAGTGTAAACTGCACTTTAAATTTACTGATTTTGTGACAGACCATTAGTCCAGAAATATTTAGCCTATTTAAAACACTAATTTTATGTTTACACAGACTGAATGGTAACAAGGCAGGACAGTAAACTACTATGAGCTATAGTTACAATACAAATCAAAGTTTACTTGCCTCCATAACTTGTGTTATTTGCAGATATTAAATAACAACAAAACCTAAAGTCATTTGTCATGTTTAATTTTTGATATCTTTAAAATGTCAGGAAATACTGAAAGTCCCATTTTATCAAAGTCCAAGGTGATGTTTTTAAGTCTTGTCGTCTTGCAGAGATGTTCAGTTAAATATGATAATAAAGGAAAAAAAGCAAGAACTCTGAGAGGCTGAAAACAGCATTTTCTGACATTCTGCATGGAAAATTACTTTAACAATTAATCGATTATCAAAATGGTTTAATAGTTTAATTTTTTTCCCACTTGCCTGGTCCAGCAAGTGATTTGCCAGATTTACTTGCCTGACGTGGCATTTCACTTGCCCTGGGCAAGCAGGCATTCCTTATTGTTGAGCCCTGTGTCTTCTTCCTTTGGCATTTAACAGCAGGAGAGAACACTTGCAGGCATAAATGCTGTTCCCGTCAAGTCCGCAAGAATTGCAATACCAGCATCTACAGTTCTGTAGAAAAACAAGTATCGTCACGTTTTCAGAATTTTGGCACCAATTTGGTACAGAAGTATTGGTTCTTTTGACATCCCCGATAATTTCCTTCAATTACTGTTAACTGTCTTTACGTTAATAAAGACTTGGAGCGGGGGGAAGAATGAATCACACACACGTGGTAAACACAGTCATGGACAGATTGACTCATGCACACGTTGTCCACTGTTGATATGGAGCTCAGCTCTCGCCCAAAGGTGGATCACAGTGTTGAACTGAAAGTATTTCTCAGTGTGTTGTGATTAGCCAGAGGTTTGGATTAGTTTCTAGTTGGTGGCAGACGATTCAGAAGTGAGTTCAGTGCTTTACTTCGAGCCAACTGTGGAGAGGAGAGGATCAAATCAGTAGGGACTCTGACAGTTTTTAACACTGGCTGGTCCACAACTCTTGAGTGAAAGTTACAGCCTCTGTTATCTGCAGCTCTAGGCATTCAGCTTCTGCCTGTCCGTACATGCCTCAGTATTATCAATACATCTGTCTCTCATCATATGTAGTGTGACTTCACTGGCTCTGAGCGTTTTGCTATTTTAAAGCAGAAAATGTAAGAAAATTGAAGCAGTAGCACATCACGTTCTCAGTGAGGGTGAAGGTGACGATATTGTGGCACTGGTAGGACTGCAACTAACAATTATTTTAATTGTTGATTAATCTGTAGATTATTTTCTTAATTAATTGATTAGTTGATTGGAGAAAATGGCAAAAGAAAATGGTGATCACTGTTTCCCAAAGCCCAAGAGGATGTCCTCAAAAGTCTTGTTTCATCCACGATCCAAAAATTCTGTTTAGTGTCACGGAGGAGTAAAGAAATTTAAGAAGCTTTTTTTCTTCACAGATTACTCAAAACCTAATTGATTATCGGAATAGTTGGCAGTTTATTTAATAGGAGACAAATAATTGATAAATCGTTGCAGCTCTAGCTGTTGGTGTCGATTAAAATGTGTTTTGTCTGAGTGAGAAGTACGCAGAACGGGATGTATGCAGGCCCCTGCTCCTCTGCTGGAGAAAGACACAACATCATTGTCAGATCACACAGACGCAGCAGTGTATCTGTAATCTTTACCGTCAAGTCTCTACTGTATATGCTTATGTACACACACAGGGCTTTACTCATAATACTGATTACAGAGCTCCTGCTGCTGTGTAGGTACAGTACAATCATTCTGCCAAAGACCTGTGGCTTGAAAACCACTTGAGGGCTCAGCAGTTCAATATGTTTATAATGCCAGAATACAATGTAATTTCAGCCATGGAGCAGATCCATTATTGCTAACTAACTAAATGCAGTTCCATAGAGCAAACACTGAATCAATGAAAGGCTTAAATTAAGCTGGGCATCCCTGAACACCGAATCTTTCTCAGTTATACAGTTTTTGTTTGAAGTATTGACTGTGTGTGTGTGTTTCTTTTAAGTAATGATCACATCTGACAGATGCTCGACTGACTCAGAGTGTAAATGGAGAGACCAAAGGAGAAGTTGCTGTTGTTTTTTAAGGATTTATTTTCTGCGGGTATGATTAAATAAAAACACTCTTTTGAACCCAGAAACTGCATCACAGTCACATCAGAGTTACACAACTTCATAGCTGGGAGTCCTGAGAGAGAGTTGTTCTGTTGGAACAGCTCCACTGTGGCTCGAGGGGGTTTCTTGCTCAAGGGACACTGGGCAGTAGGAAAGAAACTGTTTCATCTGGTCCCTCCAGGCATAGATATATACAGAGACACTGCATTGACCTCTGGATCGTACGTCAACGTCACCGCCGTGTTGGTCCGGTCTAGACTGGGCTGTAAATGGGGGAGCTGCCTTTTATTCTGGATTAACTGATTGTGATCAACTGATTTCTCTTAGTTGTTTTTATATTCAAGAGCTCATATTCTGTGTAGTAACTTCTCAAAAAAAGATTTCTCTATAACTACCATTATTTTTAAGACCATGAAGCATTTCGTTCTACATTATTGTGAGGCTACATTAAAGAGAGCCCTGTTCATGATAGCACATTCACACTTTTTTCCTCCCTGTGTAGAAGCTGGGCCTGCATGCTAGATCAGAGTGTATAGGCTAACGTTAGCTGCTCTGTCCTGCTCTTTATTGGATTTAGGGAGGTTTACACTCCAGCAACCCCAGCCAAGCTAGTAATCCAAAATTACATTAGTCCTCATCCTGAAAGCCTTTTTTCTTGTAACATACTGTTTAAAAATAATATAAATCGAACCCTTGTTGCGTTTGTCCAAGCATATAAACTAAGCTAAGCCAAACAGGGTTATGTTAGAATGAGAACGGCCTGATCTTACATTTCTCCTCATCACACTTAATACTTGGTCTAACTGGTGCTACACTGCTATAAAGAATAATGGTGCTCCTCAAATTCATATTTAATACCATTTTAGAGGGTTTTTGTTTACTACAAGTCAGCTGGAAACATTTAAAAGCCAGCTGGAGATGGTGATTGTAACCAACATTAGATTAATCAGCTAGCCAGCTACTGCTGATGAGATCTGCCAGTGACAGTTTTCCCTTGGAAGGACCTCTGCCTGAAAATAATGACCTGTTGTTTCAAAAATTTCAAGCTGTAAATGTGCCACAGTTATCTCTGCAACAGTAGGCTGCATTATGTGTCATGTGAGAATGGAAAGTTCTGACATGTTGCAACAGTAACTAAATGGAGGACTTACCAAACGGTAAATTAAACCACTTACTGTAATTTGTGCCCTGTGTAAAGGACAAAGAAAGAGTGGTTGATGATGGTAAGATGAAGAAAGACTGATGAGACAGGGGAAAAACAGTGGCAGAAAAAGACTGGATCCAAAATGGGGGAATGGTAGGTTGTGTCGGGTTTGGCAGCTTTTATTTCCACCAGTCAGAAGGAGTTAGTCCTGACCTGCCAGTCTGGAAACCCAGTGACTGACTGACTGACTGCAGTGAACAGACAGACAGCTGTGTAGATACAAGGAGATAAAGACTGACAACGCCAAGAGAGAAGATAAATAATAGCACCACAAAAGTAGGCATTTAAAATAGCAGTTTATATCTGTTTATATCAAACTGTCATTCTTCTGCGAGCAGTTTCACTACATCCTGTGATTCTTATTTTCTGCATTTATTCTATCTTTCTTTGTATCCACCCTTCTCAGTCATTGGTAGGTTTCTTGTGGTTAAACACATCAGCATTTCGCCTCTGAGAGTATGCTCCAAATAGGATTATTTTCTTCTTGTGATGATTTTCTTCTCTGGCAGACGACGAGCATTCATGGAAAAGTTGAAAGGGATGAGAATATCCATTGTTCATGGAATCAGCGCTGAGACGAGAAGAGCTTTTCAAAGATCTGTTTTTTATTCAGACATCAAGAGAAAACAGAGAAACCCTCTTTCATTCAATTTGTCACTGAGTGGCAAACTGTTGTAGCTGTGTTATAACATTGACACTGACGTCAGTCAGGTCAGCAATAATCTGTGTCCTGTTATCAGGCTAAACTATTCAAATAGGCCTGATAGGGAGCTCAGGTGGCCACTGTGTTTTGCATGTGCCCTATTTGTGGGAAGGACATTCAAATCATTAGATAAATAACAAGTCTTACACATCTAATCGCAACATCCACCCATGAAATTTAGCTGGCACACTTCCAGTCACTGCTACTGGACTCTTTTATGCTTTAGGGGAAATGATATTTCCTGTTTTATGTGTGACTGCGGAAAGATTGCACGATATGGTCATTTTGAGATTTCAATATTATTGACAATTAGTGGGAATTATTATTTTTGTGTCCTAATTATCTTAAAAAAAAAAGAAAAAAAAAAAAGTATTCATCAATTTTGAAAAGAAAACCAAATGTTTAATATGCGTAAAAGCGATGTATAGACCTGTTGTGTCACATCTTAAGTTAGCTAATGTTAGAAAAACTCACTAGCTAACTAGCTAGCTACACTATATCAATCATTAGCTAGGTAATAACATATGAGAGCTTAAGTTAGCAAAATGTTAACTTGCTAGCTAATCTGCATCAGTTGTTTTACAGGTCTTTTTACAGGCCGGCAACATATTTAAACCATTTTCAAAATTTGGTTTTCTTTTCTACATAGATGAGCACACAATGTATTTAATTACAGGAAACAGGAAAGGAGAAAGTTGTCAGGCACCAAAGATTGTTCAACAGTTATTGGAGCACAGAGCAAAAAGGGGCGAGACTTAGTTATGAAAAGGATGAGCATAATTTTTGAGAATTCAGAAAATGCAGAAAAAATCTCTTTAAATTCAAGCTTTTTGCGATTTCTCTTTATGTAGCTGCACTTTCAAACCAACTGAAATGTTTTTTATCAGGATTCACAATTTGAAAATTGTTCTGATATTCAACCACCTGAAGGACCAGCTGTCGCACTAGATGGCTCAGAAGCTGTGTGATTGTGTTGTCCTGTCTTTTTGAGATACGTTCCAGCTACGTTTGGCTTTTCAAGAGTGAAGATAGTTGTGAAATGACTTTACCTGTTTATCTTTGACATATTTAGAATTCCAGACAAATAAAAGATAAACTGTCTGTAGAGAATGTTTTTGCTCAGGATACAGTATCTCTATCTGGATCTTCCATCTGCCCTGCTCTCGGCTGTTTGTTGCTGCTGACTTACAAAACAAATATAACGCCGGGCGGATTGAGGTACATGCAAACAGGCATCCTGGCCACCCACCTCATCCTCATCCTGAAACATCCACAGTAGACTTGCGTGGATCTGTCACATTTAGGTCACAGAATCCTGATGCTGACATTATACATCAGCTTCTACCTTGAATGAGTTGCAGATCTTTGTTTACTCTTTTTCATTTCTGAACAGAATGTTTTTGGCATTATATAGAAAATTATGTAATGCTACTGCTGCCTTCTGTTCCGTTCTCTAATTCATTTCAGATGTTTGTGAGTGGTTGAAAATATTTCATCATTGAAGATAATAGTAAAATATTGCCCAATCATGGCTTCTCTTTAACTAATTAATCAGTCAGTAAGTGTTGTAGAGGGAAGAAATAGACTAGGACCAGTCCTTGTGATGTGTTGCATTTAGAACAGCGTCAACAGCAGCACAGCGAAGGCCCTTCTGTGTTGAAACCCAGCAACCGCAGTAACTGATTTTAAAATGAAGGAAATGTCCAAATAATGCCTGGCCATCTGCCAAAGTGGTGGGCAGATAGATTTTTTGACACTGGTCTGGTGGGAGGTGTTAATTTCTCACCCTGCATCACATCATGGCCATTCAATAATGAACCAGCGTTTGTTTTCAGATAGCTACTCAGTTAAAATGTCATCCTGTATGAAAACTCCACCAAAAACACACACAATATCTATTAGAGATGTACTCAATCTTTCAGATGTTTCTTCTATTGATTCTCATGGTTTAATTTGTGGTTTAATGTGGTTATTGTCATATTACTTTTTATTGCTCACCACATCATCTCTACAGCTTTTGTTAGCAGCCTGTAAGAATTAATGAGGAATGCTTTCTTTCTACCATGTCACCATTTTGCGCTGATTCATGTCAACAGTGGTATGGGAGGAAGAAGATGCAGATAGTAGCCTCAATAGACCAGAATGCAATGCAGTCATAAGACATGTGCTTTGTGTCTTATGACCAAATGCGAGCTGCAGTTTTCTTCAGCTGGAGCAGCTGTCACTACCACGGCGACTGACAGATTCTCAGGAATGCTCTCCAGAGGTTGCAAACCCTGGGAGGAAATATGTAACCACAGAAAAGTGGAAAAAACAGTTTGGGGACAATAAGTAACAAAAAAGCAAATTACAACACTTTATATCTAAAAAATGAATAATGTTGTCATGGATTTTATTAATTAAACTAACGGGTTTGTACTGTGTATGTGTACCTAAAGGGATAGTTCAGATTGGGGTTAGCACCAAAAGGTATTTAAGTTTAGGCTATATTTAGACTATTTTCACAACCTTAACCCCCTTGCAAATCAAGGGTTCTCTTCTAGACCAAGAGTGATGGCAGAAAGGTGTTTCAGAGTTACCCAAACTCTATAACACAGTATAAAAAACCCACCACAATCTCATTGGTAAACATAATGCATGTCAAAATGTCAGCAGTCAGATTGGGCTACGAGATTTGTGAATCATAGATTGTGAGTTTAGTTAAATCCAGTGCTAAAGTTAGTGTGTGGGGTTACGAGGGTAGCGAGGTCACCTCATATACAACCAACTACGCTGTCAGGCACCCTGCTATAGTCCTCAGAATTAACACGTGATGAACACACTCCCATAAAAGGTCCAAATTCCACAGTAAAGCTTTAATGTTATTGGTCAATACTAGTAAAGAAGAAGCTTGTAGAGTGTCTTTTTATGGTCTGTTGAAATGGGTGTCAGGAAACAGAGGTGCTGACTCAGGTCTCCCGGCCTCTAGTTTAAAATGAGGAAGAATCAGAGTGAATAGCTGAAGAAATGGCTGCTTCTTTGGCTGTGTGAATGACTTGCTGAGTATAAGTCTGAGTCGTCACTGGAAACTAAAGAGACCAGTTTATCCACAGTGAAGAATGAAGAGTCATGACACGATGGATGGAAGTGGATTAAATGAATAATTAGAGAGTCTTGGCATGCGCGTGAGTGCGTCTTTGACCACATGTTCTCCCATTTTCCTGTGGGCTTGTCTCTCCTCTCACTCAGGGACACGTCGGCAGATTCAGGACGTTTGTGTTTGTGTCTCGCACTGTCCTGTGTACACATACCAACTTATTACACAATTTGTCGAGACAGAAATGTTTTTTTTTTTCCACTCATCCCTTCAAGTTCAATTGCTGTGTCTGACCTGGATGGCTCAAAAAAAGTAATAAAATGCTAGCTTGAGTGCAGCATGAATAGGAGTCATCTGTTCAAGCCACTGCTTGAATTTCTGAAGGAAAAAACCTGAAAATCGCATCATTTACAGAAAAAAAAATCTCCTTACACCACAAGCGAGTCTGGTGTTAAAAACAGAAGGCTTCTGTCATCAGAATCCTCTGATGACAGAAGCCTTGGATGTAAAAATAGACGCATGTATTTGTACATTTAACATGACTTTAAATATGTGCCTCTGTTTAACATAAAGCCTCCATTTTAACATAAATGCAGGCCAAGGTTCCCATCAGAAGAGGTTTATGTGTAATGCATGCCCTCGATGCCAGACTGGCTCTGCTGTCTCAAGCCTGTGCCAGTTATAGTTTTCTGAGTTCATGTACAGTGATTTAGGGTAGGAAATTCTTTGTTACTCCAAATAAGCTGCTGTACCCATCAGTTCCAGTCAGGAATACCAGCGCTGCCTGCTGCCTTTTTGCAACTTAGCACTGAAACAGATTTTAGGCTTTGTTCTTTGCTGTAGTGGCATGAGGCATTTAAGTTCCCTGTGGATTTATGAATTCACCATTGGCTAAACCCTCCACTGCTATTATATGGAATGGATCAAACTGTGTTTGTCTGCTCTCGTCTGCTTGAATGTTAGCCTGTCTGCTAGCTAGTTTATTACCTAATCTAACCCTGCTTTACTGCCAAGGCCAAGGATAATTTCATACATTATTTTGGGTGGTTAAAGTGACCTTTTTTTTTAGTAGACAATAGCAGATCCACTGTGCAGTATTTTCCTCACTCTGTGGGAACTGGTCCAGAAGAGTATATCAGCGTTTAGGCTAAAATTATCAGCTCCATCCTACTTGGATGTGGTGTTTACACTCCAGCAACCCCAACCAAGCTCTTTGAGATAGTGTTACATTCCCCAAACACATTGGTTAGGCCTCATCTAAAAGCCTTTTCTCTTGAAACATTTAAAGCAGAAAAAAAAGCTGTGAAATAAAAAGTTAATAATCTTCGAAACAAAATAACAGTCTGATTTTACATTTCCCTATCATACTTACAGTATAACAGCAGGACTAAATGGCTTCCAAGCTCATTTGTGGTAAACGTTAGATACACATATGAATATGGACAGAGTCATCTGTCCCTATTCTGCGTTCATTTCATTCGCATTTTCTGAAAGCTTATGGAAATCCAGATGAAATGGAGCAGCTCCACCGGTAGTCGTGGGGGTAACGTAGCATATAGTGAGAAAAGTGAGACATGACTAAATTATTAGAAATTAAGTTCATCATCAGTTAGTTACTGGAAAAAAAAACTGTTTCACAACCCACATGTTGTGATGTATTTAATGGCTGCACAGAGCACCATGTCTGCTACATGGATTATTAGCTGGTGAGGATAGTGTCTTTTAACATAATATCATGAATGTGGCCAGCATGTACATATTTGTAGTGCTATTTTCTAAAAACAGTCAGCTGGAAACATTCAAAAGCAATCTGATGACTGTTTTAAACCAACTCCTGAAGATAGCATTAGTTAGTTGTGTTTGTGTGTGTGTGCATGTGTGTGTTTAGCGATGCTTGCTCCCCTGACTCAGGCTATATTTCAGTGTGCGATGATGTTAAACTCTCCTGTTTCTCTCCAACAGACCATATGGTAATGCACTCACGTCCCTCTCTCTACCCTCTATATTTCCTTTCTGTCCTGTTTATTCGCTCTCTTTGTCTTTCTGTCTTGCAAAAATGTGCTTTCCTCTGTTCTCATGCATGCTTGCTTTCTCATGCTATTTATTTTAGATTTTTTTGTTTAGCTTGTTTGTTCTTTTGAAGTAGGCCAGATATTCACTTGATCACCCTGGGAGCCAATTATGAAAACACAAAGTTGTTGTCATGTACAGACCCACTTTGGGCCCTAACGCAGAGCTTTAGTAACCAAAGGCAGTACCAGAATATCCTGAGCTCTTGGGCCAGCATGCCTTATGCCTTTTTCTGTGTCTTTGTGCATTTCTCCCTTAAAAGGTAGGTTTGATTTATCTGTGCTTTCAGCTCGGTGGGGGTGGAGCAGATGTGATTGTGTCAGACCCCATCAAGACGAAGCTAAGAATAGCTAGAACCATCTAACACCTTAGCTTGCCTTGGTTTGAAATGGGTTGTTTCATGCCCTCTCTGCTGCATGTTATTTTGCGCTGGAGTCTAACGTCATGTTGGAGACGAGGCCAAGTCTGATGCTGACATACAGACGCAGGTACAGCTAGCTGAGGCCAGACTGGGAAGGAGTTGGAATACTTTTGCTTTGCATGGTAAACTCTTTGGGTACAGGCAGTATATGACATGACTCACACAAACTGCAACAGAAAATCTTTCAGCTGGTTTCATGAATATGTAATTTTAAGCATATCAAATGTCTTAAGAAATCCAAGTGCAGTAATGTATTGAAAAATACTCAAATCTGTGATGTTAAATTGATTTATGCATGTTTTCTTGTCTGATGTCCACACAAAGGGTTCAGTGCTGTCCACAATCAACCAGAAACTGCGCAGTGAAAGTGCTTAACCTTTAGATGCATAAGTCTGTTAAAGTGACCCAGTGGGATTGTTTTCTCACATTATTTTTGTAACATTTTTTTTTTTACCATTTTAAATTCTAGGTCAGTAGTTCCCAAACTGGGGGGGCGGCTCCCGCTTGGAGGGGCGCAGAACCACTGCAGGGTGGGGTGCAGATGACCAGTGGAGAAATGAAGAGTGAAACAGAGTTGAATAAATGTAATCTATGAAGGGGAAATGAACAAAGAAGACTTTTATCAGTTGCTTCTCCAATTACTGTCAATGACTGATAATGGTTAATATATAAATATGATACTTAATATAGATAATAGATTGATAATAGGGAGCGTGAACTTTTTTTTTTGGCTTCTGAATGGGGACATGTCACAAAAAGTTTGGGAACCACTGTTCTAGGTCTTCTCCAGAAACTGTTTTTCATATCACACCATTTACATTTTTAGTTTACCTTTTATACTGCAACTACAAAGGACTTGGGTGTGCTTTTTTCTCACAAAATGACTGTACTGTAGCAGGCATTTTTTGTATGATCATAGAAATTTCCAAAACTTTCTGTTCATTCGACTTATTTCGCTGTCATTCAGAACACACCGAGGACACAAAATCCTTTGAGTTTGTTTATGCTGCAGTTTGTGTGAGTTTGACCCTCACTTTTGGGTAAAATGCCTGGACTATAGCTGTGTATTTGTATCACCCACTCTATTTGTGGACACACTGGCTGTTTCATTATAACAGCCTGCTGTCTGCCTATCTGTTTGCTCCTCACACAGCCTGTCTCACCTCTCAGCCTCCCTCTTCTTTCTGCTGTCACACTTCTTTCTGCTGCTGTTCATTAACAACATGGCAGCGGCAGAGCGTGCGACGTCCTCACAGGTGAGAGTTCACTGTCCCACCCTGCCCATGAATGATTGATCCCACAGTGTGTAAATGCACCAGCTCATGGATCTGCAGCCATAAATGCTGAGCTGAGAAAGCTGTGTGTGTGTGTGGTTCACGTCAGCTGACTGATTAAAATGTATGAACACAGCTAAATGAAATTACACTCTCTAAACTATAATGCAGGATTGAGATAAATTGTGGCACCAGAGAATTTGTATTCTGGCGGGAGTGATGTCTCTGCTGTTTCTGTTGTTGGCAGATTGCTGAGCACTCTCTATTACTCACTGTTCTCACAGACCTTAAAACAGCAGAATACTCGAAATGAAATCAAACTTCGTTATTTCTCTGCAGTTGGAAAATGGTGCTCAAAGTAAATGTCTGAATACTCGCTGCAACTTAGTCTGTTCAACTTAAAGACAGCAGCACATTGTGGACACTTCCTATATGGTCATAGTGTCGTATCGTTTTTCAGCTACAGTCTAGAAAAGGTCGATATTTCTCACAAATGAGCACATCAACAAGAGAAATAAACCACAAAGATGCGTCCCAGTGGACACACTTAAGAAAACATTGGTGTTTCAGTTGCAGGTGATGATGTATTAGGTGTGGAGAGTAAACCTGTGATGAATTTTTAATTAGTTCAGCCTCTGAATTAGTGACACTGTGGTGATCCAAGCCGTTGCTGTGTATCGTTATGATCATAAACCAGCCGATCAGCTTGCACGAACATGCTGTTGTCAGTTTTGTTTCTGGTGTATTGCTGCTTTTATTTGTTGTGACACATTGTGGCATTATTTCAGTTGCTTCAGCTGCAATGTTTTTTCAGCTCAGATTTCTCAATGATATGATCAAGAAAAGATGTGACATTAGAGGACATAAAATGAGATTAAATAAAGTATATATGGATTCTGCTGGACTGAGCTCTGTAGTTATGAAAAGTCATGTGCAACACAGGAAGATTTAAAATAGATTTAAAATGATCACTGCTGATCATACAGGAAGCTTGTCACAGTTGACACCAGCAGCGTATAACAGTTAGGCTTAAATTATACTCTCCTAGAGAGCTGCAACAATTAGTTGATTAGTGGATTAAAAGAAAATTAATTGCCAACTAGTCTGATAACCAATTGTTTCCCCCCTAATCCATAATTATTATTAGATATTAGATGTGAAGACATCTTTATATTCAGACACAGCTTTAACATTATGCTAGTAAACTGAATGAAGTACCTAAGATTTAATCTTTGATAAATTGATAAGTGAACAGGAGACACATGATATTCTCCAGTAATGAAGTTGGGTTCACACTTCTGGGTGTCATTGGACCAACCAAATGTTCACATGGTGCAGCATCAGCAGCCTTTACTTTTCATCTGAAATATTAGGCAGTTGTACTCACTGTTTGCAAGCAACAGATGTAACATAAAGATAGGCACTCTTCCAGCAGCCTTTTGAAGTGGGCCACTGCCAAATATTTATGGAGACTGAATCCAATTGTGAGCAACACACCCTAAAGCAGTACACACCCCTAATCTGTCAGAGCAGTTGTTAAAAATGGTTTGATTAAGGCCTGTAATATGTCACTGTCTGGTTACTGAAACTATAGGTCATAACTCAGAGTAAGACGCATGCCTTTCCCCGGGGAGAGCCGCATGATGAGAGTAGCAATTTGTTTCAAAGGGCCTGTATCCCATTACAAGGAAAAAAAATTCCTTTGTGTGCCAGAAAAGTTCGAGAACGAGAGTTGGAGTGTGTAATTAGCCTCTTTGTTAAAAGTCTCACATCTGCTTCCCTTCTGTAACTTCAGCCTGTTCAACATATTTGTAAATTTTAACAAAACACAAGCTGAGATGGTGTTGTGTGATCCTGCCGTGTTTTCGGCATGTAGGCTGTGTGCTCTCAGTGTTGTAACACACAGAGAAACACAACCACATATACACACATCAGCGGGGACCCGCTGGGACCAGATGTGTTAATGATTCACAAAAACTGGTATTTAAGAATAAAGAATATGTCGTGTGAGTGACTCTGTGAATTGTTTACACTTCCGACTTCAAAGAAGCCGTCCATCAAACATCCGGTTTACTCATCATGGTGGTTAGTCCGACTCAGCCTGTGAAATATATAATAATGTCTTCTTTGGCTTTAGAGGAGATTTGTCAACGCTGAGAAACTAACCCTGATTACGTCATAGTGATGTCATCAGGGCTATCTCGGTTTAGACTTGCAGATAACAAGTTTGTAGCTGGAGTTATATAAACAGGGGGTGTGGAGTGTGAAGAACATGGGTGTTTACCAGACTGGAAGGGTCTAATGACAGATGGGGTTGAGATGCATCCTGGGAATTGTAGGATCCAGTGTTTTTGTAGCTTGACACAAATTAGGAAGTGCAAGTCAAGGTATCTCTCAAACTGCTTTGATTTTTAAAAACTCTTTTTTTCAACCTGTCACTTGCTAGTTACCCAAATTTGTCAATGTTGCTAGTAGGGCTGCACAATTAATCAAATATTAATTGCTATCATGATTTTGGCTTCCCACAATTAAATGTACATTATGGTCTGTGATAATGATGTTTAAAATGCTTACTCTGCTCATAGAAAACTCTGCTGTTTATCTTATAAGGCGCTTCCTAAACCAACACACAGCCAACCACCTTTCAACAGCAGCCTGTGCAAACTTTCCTGGATGTTCCAGCTGCAATCCAGTGTAGAAGAGTAATGTGCAACAGAGAGCAGATGAGCAAAACAAAACTCATATGTCTGGAGGAGAAGGCGAAGAGCTACTCCCTCGAAAGAGATCATCATTTGTTTGGAGGTCTTTTGGATCTAGGTTTAGTAATGTTAAAGAAGAAGAGATCATACAAAGAGTGCATGACACTTGCTCAATCGGCTGAAAAAACACCATGAAGGCATGAGGGCCAAGAATAATAATATTGCGCCTCAACTCAGACACCTGTGAGAGCGACACTGTACAACAAGTCATACTGGCTCTTTTATCACACTTGATACCACATAGACTAGTAATTTAAAAATGTAAATGACAGCTGTCAAGGCATAAAACCAATGACCTGTTGATCTTTACAAATCCGGACTTGATCATTTAATGATGTCATAGCCAGTGACACTGCAGTCAGTGCTGAAAGAAAGTCTAAAAATCTAATCGAATTATGATCTTAAAATTGAAAGTAAAATCAGATCTTGTATTTGGAGAATCATGACACCCCTAACGGAGAATAAGAACCCGTCATATTCTGATGTTTTACATGAGACCTGGAGTTGGATGCAGTTTCTTTTCTTTTTTTTTTGTAAATTTATTTTATGCCTAAAATTCCTAAAATCAATCATTAAGGACTTTGGTTGAATTTTCTTGGATTTCACATCTTGATCTTTTCTGGACATCATATAACAGGTTTCAAGAGTTATAACATTTGTAAGTCATGTCATTGTATGTGAATGTTGGAATGACACCATTGGATTTGACCTGCTGATGTCATCAGGCATTCAATCCATCCATAGCATTGTGTAATAACTGTGTGTAATGACAGCCAGACTGCTTTGGTACTTTTGGAGGATGTTATTGGTGCCTGGCCAAGGACTGAGCGGGTCTGGTTTACGTTCAAACAGGAGTGTGTCGACATCCATTAACACAAAACAGTGGGAGTGGGAGTCAAGCTCTTGCACGTGTGCTTCATTTCAGAATTGATGTGTGCACACAGAGGTGTTTTTTCAGTCCAGGGGTTACTTGTGCATATTTCTACATTTGGTCCTGAATCTATACGTTTATGCAGCAGACACATGTGGCACCATAAACATGTCAAGGAAACTGACAGAGACTGTAGAAATGTTGGCTTTGGTTCAGCCACACACCCACCACTGCTGCTCACATCTATACATGATACTCATTCATGAAAAAAACACACCTTCCTCTGTTGGCTTACAGAAAACTTTTCTCCTTGTATGGGAAAGAAAATATTTATAGACTTAAAGCTCCTTCCTGTTCCAACCTAACACACACACATACGCATATACACTCCTATGGTATGAGGTAACATGTGCTCGTTTGTGATTTCAGTACTGTAACATTGATGACTACAGCACTGGCCGGGGGGTGGGGGTGGGGGGTCGTCTTACTGTAAATCCATCCAGACTTTGTCAAAGCTGTTTGCAACTTTGATCTTTCTGCCTCACAGCACGACGAGCTGCAGTTTTCACAAATCACAACCATTTTCATGTAATAAACTATATAATAAAAAGCACTTCCCAACATGCAGATTGTCTTAAAACAAGATGGAGTCCTTCAGTGGTAGTAATCACAGAAAGACCACCGCTGTGGTCGAGGGGGGGACAGTCATTTACTGTTAGTGGGGGGTGAGGGGGTGGTGTCATCAAAGAAGGCCAGGAGGAAGACAGGGGGGTGCAGGGAAAGAAAAGAGACGAAACAAGTGGTTGATGAAAGAGTTTGTACAACTGAATTGGGGGATTTTAACATCCCCACCCTCTGTACCCCCCGCTCCCCCCACCACCACCCTGGCCTACTTTTTCCCTGTGCACACTCAGATGATTCAGCACTTCACTCCCCGCTTCATCTTTCACCCAAACCTTTCTCTCCTTCTCCCTCTCCTCCCTCTCGCCTCGTCTTGTTTTGCATTCCCTCTTTCGGTGTCTCCAGCAGCGCCTTCCCCCTTTTCTGAAAATTGAATCTGAACGTACCCATTATCAGGAGTCATTTGTTCAAATTAATTCTCAAACTCCCGTCGACTAACAGCAGGGTGTGAGCAGCTTTCACAATGCTGAGTGATCATTACCGCTACGTGAAAATCTGACATTTTTAAGAAGATTTCAGGGATCGAAATTTGTTTGTGATTGTCAGTTTTTGAACTTAAAATGGCTCCAGATGGGACTGTCAGACTCCCTTGAGTGCTACTCACTCATCACTTAAGGGAGCAATCTGTAATATATTTACTTTAATAAATTCTAAAATGTCCATGATATGGATTATTTGACGATGACGCTACAGCTGCAGTGTCCTCCTTTGAAAGTTCTGTTCTGTTAGTTAGTTCGTTGATTAGAGTTCAAATTTATGCTTGTTTGCCTAATAAGTCTCATTTTATGAGACATAATAAATCATTAATAATCTTTTAGAAGGAGTAGATGTTTATAAGAGCAAAATGTTAAAGGAGTCTGACAGGCAGTCACTGAACTCAAGCTCCAGAGTGTGTATTTTCAGAGCAGCGGCTTTTTGTTTTCAAGATAACGGGCTTATCTTTACATTAACAACTGACACTTTTAAACAGGACTCATCCATGGCATTGTTAAATTACAACGTTGCACTCCTCTTGTGCTCCTGCAGTGTTTCTGCAGCCTGAGCACAGGGAGAAACACTTCGCTTCAACCATAGACTGTAGATTAAATAGGATTTCAACCTATTTAATATACAGTCTCCAGCTCGCTATTTGGATTGCAGTTCTCATTTTTGGACGTGCAACTGTTAAATATTTCTCCTTTAAAGGTTCATCTTTAAATTCAGGTGGAGGGATGAAAACTGCAGTTTTACACCGTGACGATTGAGGTCAGGTGTCGTGTCCCTTCGCTTTTCTTTCATTTGTTTCCTCCCTGCCCTCTTGTTTCTCACCCTCACAGATCTCTTCACTGCTTCTGTCAACAGCTGTGAATCAACTCCCCAGCTCTCTTTTCTGCATTCTTTCTCACTTTTTATCTCACGCTTTGTGGTGCTCTCTCATGTCCCTCTGCAGTGCTGGACAGAAAAACAGAAGATCCTGTCTCTGACCCCTCTTACTCAACATGAAAAGACTAAGACTGAGTGTGTGTGTTTGTGTGTGTGTGTTTATTTCTTCAAAGGCATTACTACAGTGCTTCAACAATAGATGTAACAGACACCATGACACCATGAACCTGAGCTCTGTTTATTGTGCCTGTTGAAGCATCACTGACAGGCTGGGAGTCAGATGAGAGACAAGCAGGCCGACCTTAAAGGAACACACCAAACTGGGGCAACATTTATGTTAAATATCATGCCAAATACTGGACAGTATTTTAACTGAGGCTGTACAGTCAGGGTCTGTTATGCAGATGTATACGCAGATACCTGATGTGACATTTGTTGGGGTCTGTACCAAACATGTTTTCTTACATCTGGAGACTAAGATTTGTAAACCAGAGCATCTCTGCAGCACTCCAGTACTTCATTGAAATAACTGTTCACTTTCACACATTTAACTTTTATCTAAAAATTGCAGCTTCTGCGATTTGGATATTACTCTTCGCCATGTTGTGATTTCGATAATATTTCAATTAATTGTGCAGCCCTCATATAAAGCTTGGCACATTTGATTCTCATAGTATTTTCCTCTGCCCATATTCTCTGCGTTTAACTCAAATTAATGCAAACTCTCCATTATCTCAAATGTTTCTCACATTTGTTGCTTTTTCTGTTCTGTATAATTTTGAATTGAATATCTTTGTATTTTAGACAAAAGCAATTTGGAAACATTGCTTTGGATTCTGGAAAAGTGTGACTGTGATTTTTCATTATTTTCTTGACTAAACAATTAATCAGTTAATTAAAAAAGTAACTGACAGCTTAGTGGATAATGGAAATAATCTGTAGTTGCAGCTCTAAGCACATTAATTACTTTCAAGTTAATATAATTACTTCAGCAAACAATTATGTTAGTGATTAATGGAGCCTCGTGGTAGTTCAGGCGCAGACGTCATTTTATAGTCACTTGTTCCATTTATCCATGTTTGTCCATGACCCACTAGATGGTCGACATAAATGAAAATAATTAATTGCAGCCCTAAACCAAACTAAAATGCTTATTGTTGTCATAGATTATTAAAGCCTTTGTATGAGTGTCCTGACTGAAATGTGTCTATAATTCACTGTAAAATGTCTCAGAGTTCTGAAAATCTCTAATCAGTTTCCTATAATCCAAGGGGACATCTTCAGATGTCTTGTCTTGTTATTCAGTCCCAAACCCAAAGAAATAAAATTTATGACATAAGGCAGAAATAAT
>JAJHUR010110839.1:0-23592 GCA_027495735.1 Lutjanus campechanus | reverse complement strand
AAATATGATTATAGAGTGTGGTCTAGACCTACTCTATATGTAAAGTGTCTTGAGACAACTTTGTTGTGAATTGGCGCTATATAAATAAAATTTGATTTGATTTGATTTGATTTGAACATTTCACACAACACAGGAAGTGACCCTAGCTTCACTGTACTCAATCGAATCTGTCTGAAATTTCACATGCTTGTTAATGGTCCTGGGCCGAACATGTGATATGAGTTTCGTCAATTGGCCTGCCCAAATGGCTTGGCCACGCCCTCTAAACACCGCCATTACCACCACGTTTCACGGACATGCACGAAAATTGGTACACGCATAGATCATGCCCGGACATACAACAATGCATCTGGGACTCATAGGCTAAACTCAACAGGAAGTCAGCCATTTTGAATTTCGTGGTCATTTTTGCCATTTTCCACGCGTCATATTTTAACGAACTCCTCCTAGTCCTGCCCTGAACACGTATGCATGACAATGTTCTGTGCCTCCTGCTGGTGACAGGACATGTCATGTTTTAGACTTTGAGATGCTGCTGCGCACACATTGACCGTATCTCACTCAGTTATGGTGTCGAAGCCCTTCAGACCTTGGTAATGCTATGTTGTGAAAGTCGTAACGTTTCGTTGAAGGGCTTTGTCCTGACAGTGCAGAGTAGCTTGACGTTTCATACAGACACAGTAAATGCCATTAATTTTTGTGTGCATGTTCGCATCACCATGAAACTTCACATGTATGTTAAACGTCCTGCCCTGAATATATCAAATGATTTTCGTTGCTAACCATGACCGAACGCCTCGACCACGGCCTTTAAACAGCAGCCCCGGGATGTTCCACCGACATGCACGAAAATCACTATGTCCCAGACCCACACAAAAGACTCTTGGAGCCATAAGCCAAACCAAACAGGAAGTCGCCCATTTTGAATTTGCAAAATTTCATGATTCGCCATGAAACAGGCAATGGTTATAACTTTGGTATAAATGGTCTTATCTGCACCAAACTTCACAGGTATGACAAAAGTACCACCCTGAACACATCCACATGACAATCAGGAGTCAAAGTCATAGCGCAAACTAGTAAAGACAGGAAGTGACATCTAATTCCTCCTCAATGTCTGAAATACGGTTTAATCCCAGGAAACAGGATCCATGGGAAATCTTATCAAAACAGAACATATTAGATATGTTCAAAAAAGATGTAGGCTGACACTTTACTGTCATAAAACATGCAGCAGATATGTTTGTCTTTGTGCTGTGTGCCAGTAAAACAGATCACAGCCTATTAAGTAAGACATAGTGCTGATTAAAAAGCACATGCATGCTCAGAGTCTGACCTTGTGGCATTGCGCATATAGGGCCGGATTTACTAAGATCCCAGTTTGTGTGTACTAATTTGCGTGTGCAATTTAGAATTTTGTGCGTGGGGCAGGACTGCAGTTTGCGGGTGATTTACTAAGAGTGATTGCGTAAATGGCAGCAGGTGCAAACCTGTTGTAGACGCCCTATTTAAATGAGGATTTTGCGTCTTTCATGCTGCGTCTTGCAGCATGGCGAGTTTGGAGAGAAGAAAGCGTAAAATGAAATTCGACCCTATGGAATTAGAAGTGTTGGTAGACAAAGCCAATAAACACTTAACCCTCAGGCTTTGTTCAAAATCACTATACACTTAGCTTGTTCGTGGCCAAAAATGGCCACTAACAGACTGAGTCTGTATTTTTTTATATTTTTTATGTTTTTTGCTACTTTCACTGCATAAAGTCTTTAACTAAGATCAGTTCTTGTCATAAGTATAAAATATCAATTTGGTTTTATTTTTTTAACCCTTCAAATGCCAGTTTGTTTGCACAATGCGCTTGTTGGAAAACAACCTCAAAAATGACCATTGCCTATATTCCCAGTGCCACTGTTTTTACTTATATTGTTAATAACACAGTCTGAGGTATGTAACTGATTAACAACAACACCGATTATTTTGCATTGTTATTTTTGCACAGAGAGAGCAAATTAGAAAAAACTCACACTTAGCGTGTTCGTGGCCAAAAATGGCCACCTCCTGTTTGCATTCCCAAAATGCTATAAAATTAATATATATTAAAATATTTTTTCAACTTAAGCAACTTGATTTTTTTCATTTGCATCAGTGCTGATCATGAAAAACAAAATTTCATTCAAATTCAGAATTTTAACCCTTTAAATGCCTGTTAGATCACATAATGCTAATGATTTATAAAGAGAGAAAAACATAAAACCATATTTTTTTTACCAAATAATACATGCCACGTGATTTATTTTTTAACTGTCATTGCAGCTAAATGTATGTCAATAATTAGCAATATCAATAATTTTTATGCATCATTACTTTTTTGTGTAGTGACAGAAAGACATAAAACCTCACACTTAGCGTGTTCGTGGCCAAAAATGGCCACCTCCTGTTTGCATTCCCAAAATGCTGTAAAATTAATATATATTAAAATATTTTTCCAACTTAAGCAACTTGATTTTTTTCATTTGCATCAGTGCTGATCATGAAAACAAAAATTTCATTCAAATTCAGAATTTTAACCCTTTAAATGCCTGTTAGATCACATAATGCTAATGATTTATAAAGAGAGAAAAATATAAAACCACAATTTTTTTACCAAATAATACATGCCACCTGATTTATTTTTTAACTGTCATTGCAGCTAAATGTATGTCAATAATTAGCAATATCAATAATTTTTATGCATCATTACTTTTTTGTGCAGTGACAGAAAGACATAAAAACTCACACTTAGCGTGTTCGTGGCCAAAAATGGCCACCTCCTGTTTGCTTTTGCAAAATGCTATACAAACACTATATACTGAAAATATTTGCTACTTTCATTGCTTAAATACTTTAATTTGGCATCAGTCCTGATCATGAAATCTAAAATTTTAATCAATTTCAGAATAATAACCCTTTAAATACCAGTCAGATTACTTACTACCACTAACTTTTCAGGGGGGAAAAAGGGAGAAAGTTGTACTTGTTACTGTTTGGTTTTACAAAATGCTATAAAAATACCACATATTAAGACCATGAAATCAAAAATTTCATTCAATTTCAGAATTTTAACTATTTAAACTTGAGTTGAGAAATAAAGCAGTACTTGTTTACTTTGAACAAGAAAAACATTTATTTTTTATAAAGAACAAGAGAACAGCATATGTAACAGCAACAGTGTGTGTGTGTGTGTGTGTGTGTGTGTGTGTGTGTGTGCGTGTGTGTGTGAGAGAGAGAGAGAGAGAGAGAACATTGAACATTGAACAAATGAGTATGTGTGTGTTCATGCGTGCATGTGTGTGTGTGGCATGTTCAGGGGTGACAGGAGGTGCAAAGCACAGCAGAATGGTCCTTGCAGACACATTTTCCACAGCTGGAGCAAGTGGTTGTGGTGCGTCTCCTTGATGTGCACAGTTCACACCTTCTCCTCACTGTGCTTGTGGGCTGTGGGTCGTGCTCTGATCCAGGCTGCTGTATCCCGGCAACAATGGCAGCAGCGGCTGCTGAGCGTGGGGGACAAGGCCGTCTTGCAATTGCTGGGGTCACCAGCATTTGCCCCAGCTCTTCCAGGAACACCCTCCGTTGGTGTGTTTTGGAGGACTCCCACTCAGGATGGACTGACTTCCACAGCACAAAGGCATTGTATGCCGAGACATCCAGGAGGTTTTGGAAGAGAGCCAGTGGCCAGCGGCTGGTTTTTCTTCGGCAACTGTAGGTCCCAATAACCTTGTCTAGGTTATCCACACCGCTTTTGCACCTATTGTAATCGAGGATTACTGCAGGCTTCCTCTGGTCCCTGTCGCTGACTGCTGGTTCCCTGTGTTTTGTGCTCAAAAGAAGCACATTTTTCCCCCTCTTGGGCATGTATGATACAGCCATGGCAGTTTTGGTGAAGGCGAAGACAGATGACAGAATCTTCCTCTGTCGCAGCTGGAGGAGCTGAGGAGGTAGCTCTGGTTTGTTTCTCCTGAGGGTGCCCACCGGAGCCAGCTTTCTTCGGAGGAGTTCCTCTGCCAAGGCGAATGAAGTAAAGAAATTGTCACAAGTGACAGTGTGTCCTTGGAGCCCCTCTGTCAGCTGGAGTGTGACCCTCATTCCCTGGTTAACTTCCCTGGAACCACCGGGGGGTGGTCTGCATCCTCCAGGCATAGGAAGTTGCCACATCACAGACGACCCATATTTTGATGCCGTACTTTGCAGGCTTGTTGGGCATATATTGCCGAAATCCACAGCGACCTCTGAATGAAACAAGCTGCTCGTCGACACACACGTCAAGCCCTGGGTTGAACAAGAGTGGGAGGCGAGCCACCCACATTTCCCACAGGATGCGAAATGCGGCGAGCTTATCCTCCCTGAAGCGTCCCGGGCGTGTTAGCTTGTCATCAAAGCGGATGTTAGCGCTGATTTGAGCATAGCGGTAGAGGGGCATCGTAGCACGAAATATGGCCCGTCCTGTCTTGTCGTCCCACATGCTACGTGCTGCTTCATGTCTTGAGCGATAGACACCAGCCAGAATCAGAATGGCGATGTAGGCGCTCATCTCCACTTCATCCATATCCCTCCAATCATTACACCTCCGCCTTCCATGCAGGTTTGTGTGGATGCACAGCAGCTGAATAATTTCCTCTGTTAAAAACAGGTCAAAGGCAGACCTCAGGCTGCTAATGCGGGCAGTTGCATGCAGGGTTGGCCCTGGGGTGATGCCAGTGGGTACCGGATTGTAGTGCAAGGTCTCTTCAGGAGTGGGAAGCCACATAATTTTTCTATCGCGAGACATCCATTCACCCGCCAGCTCCTGTGTCTCTGCCATCAGCTGCTCGGCCTCCACTGCTGTGTCTGCATCATCCTCACCCCCTGAGGAAGAGGATTTGGGCACTGGCTGGTATTCCTCATCGTCTGAGGAGGATGTGTCCTCATCTTCAGGAGAGGATGTGTCCTCATCTTGGGTGGAAGATGTCTCTTCTTCAGGTGGAGAGGGTTCCTCCTCATCCTCGCTCTCTGAGCGCATTACGTAGTCACAGGCTTCAAGCAGCGAATATGACCTTCTTGCCATCTTGCCAGAGGAGAAAATGATCTGTGAGCTGTTACTGAGGCTTACTTATAGCATTAGTATTGACTGCACCTGTGTAAACTCCAGGACAGATTTATAAACATTGCCAGAGTTTTTTTTTTATCCCTGTGCAGATACATCTCTGACCTCTACAGAGATTTTTTTTAGATATTTGGGTGTGTAAGGGCTATTGTGTAGTTGTGTGTGGTATTTTTTTATGAAAAGGACAATGCTAGAGGTGTTTTCAATGTGTGCATCAAAGCCAAGTTTGCCTGGAAAACTCAGAGCTCAATAATCTTACATCAACAGAAATTCACTGCAACTTGGAGGCATGATACAATCATAATTTATTTCACTCTATCTTGCAAATACATATTTGTGCTACATTTTCACACATGGGCACAATATTTTTCATTCACTAACACAAATTATTATCTGAGATCATTATCCTGATCACACCTATGTCAAAATTGTGTCATTCATTCACTCCATTGGAGTGCAGTAACCGATCATACGCCCCTAGTGGAAACTAAGAATATTACATGAACTTGCTCCCTTGGCCAAAAATGGACAAATGACAATCTGGTAGAAAACATTAAAAACTACAATTTTCAAGTGCTGAGTTTAGAATGAAAGTCATTTTACCTAAATTGTATGATTTTATACTGTATATAATCAAAAAATGTAGTTTTCATGGGTTTCAATTGGCCAAAAGTAGCCACGATAGAGCTGAGTGTTACTATTTGATGTACACAGTATATTATTGATATATTTAAAGAGCTGAAGTTGAAAATTAAAAATTCAGAAAAAAATCCAGACCCTTGGGAAATTTCATTCCATTTGGATTAACACAGCGAAAATGGTCAAAAAAAAAGAAAGTGAAGTGGCCACAAATGGCCAGCATAGAGCCCAGAGGGTTAAATGAGCTACAGCAAAGAAATCTGACCGTAGCACAAAGGAATGTTGTATGGGAAGAAATTTGTGAAAAAGTGTATGCTTTTGGTAAAACGATGTGAACAGTGGATGAAGAAGATACCAAGATATCAGATACCAAGATATCAGAAGACGAACAAAAGAAAAAATGGCGTTTAATAAATCATCAGCAAATAAAACAGGTGGGGGCACAGTGGATGAGATGCCTCTGACCAGCATTGAGGAACAGGTGCAGTTGACGTTCTGCAAGGAGCAAGTCACTGGAATTGCCGGGTATGACACACTGGACCAAACAGCAGAACAAGGTAGGCGCACAATAATGTACAAACACACCTTTTTTCTGAAAAGATATTTATTTAGTAAGTGAAAAATGAATGTACCTCCTGTGGTCACATTTAGCTGTCTTTCAAATCAAATCCTAAACAAAAAACATTTATTTTTAACATGTAGAATCCTCATCAAAAGTCTAGCCATCCCCATCAAATCCCCCCAGAGCAGCTGCCACCCCTGCAGAGCCTCGAAAGAGCCCAGAGGACTTTGATCTGGAGTTGCTGCAGGAACAAACGAAACAGTCTGCAGCCCTTCAGACAATTGCACGGGAGATGCGAGCGGTGTCATCGTTGGCATGGGCGGTAAGGCGCGATACTCAGGCCATTACCACCCACTACAAACAGATGGTCGGCGCAGTATCTGCCCTGACGATGGCCGTCAATTCTGTGGCAAGAGGGCTACAGGAAGGGATGCAGGCAATGACTGCCCTCAATCCAGGTGGAGAAGCAGGCCCACCAAGTCCCACAGCGACAGCTAGGCAGAGGGAGGAGAGGTGCACACGGCCAGCAAGTTCCACCTGCGTAAAAGGAAACGCAAATAATACAGTCAACTGTCACGTTTAAGTTGTCTTATATTGGCTGTGAATATTTATTTTGTGTAAAATGGGCTATATGATGAACTGTTTTGTTTCCTTTTTTTTTTTTTTACCACCATAAATGTTATAACTATAGCCTAATACATTTTCTGACTGAACCAATGTGTCTTTAATATGATTTTTGCTGGGCTTAACATAGTTAGACGTTAATGAGACTGTGTATTTCATTTGATAATAATGTTTGGAATTTAGAAAGTGATTTCAATCATCTTTTTTTTCAATAAATGTTGATTTGCTTAACTTTGTGATGCTCTTTTGTGGTGTTGCTGGTTTTTAGCTGAAAATGGCCACTAAAACATACAGCTGTAAAAATAAATAAGAATCTTTTCTTTTACTTTTTTTGATAGGGGCATCGCCCATGGGCGGGGCAAAATGCCTCTATAGCACCCCCTTGAAATTTTCAAAACCCCCTCCCCATAGGGTTTTTTTGGAGTAGGAAGATGAAAATTGGTACACATGTGTAAGTTGTCCAGACGAACAAAAAAGTTTCTTACACCATTGGTCTACTC
Source organism: Lutjanus campechanus (assembly GCA_027495735.1). NCBI lineage: Eukaryota > Metazoa > Chordata > Actinopteri > Lutjaniformes > Lutjanidae > Lutjanus > Lutjanus campechanus. The sequence continues at coordinate 16,148 of JAJHUR010110839.1, read as the reverse complement.
CAAACAGGAAGTTGGCCATTTTGATTTTAACGTGTCATTTTGGTGTGATTTCCACACGTTGTATTTGAACGAACTCCTCCTACAGGATTAATCAGAACGGCTTCAAAGTCACTGTGTGCCATCTAGACAAGGTTGTGATCAAAAGTTATTAAAAGATTATGCTCTTGTTGAAGGGTGTGGCCATGAGGTGGCGGCGAATTTTGATGTCTCGCCATGAAACATGAAATTGCTATAACTTTTGCATAAAGGTTCCGATCTGCACCAAACTTCACATGCTTGAGAATAGTCCCTTGAAGATGTCTACATGCAGAAATTTTGTAATTGTCATAGCGCCCCCTGCTGGCGACAGGAAATACCATGTTTTAGACTTTGAGGTGCTGCTCTGACCACATTGACCATATTCAACTCAAATTTGATGTTGGTCATGCTATATTGTGAAGACCATGATGCCTCATAAAACACTGCCGCCCTGACTGTGCGGCGAATGTCGATGTTTCGCCAAAACACAGGAAGTGAACATAACTTCAGTTTACTTGGTCAAATCATCCTGAATCTTAATATGTTTGTCACTGGTCCCACCCTGGGCATATGATATTAATTTCACAAGTGGGCGTGGCTAAACAAACTACTCCTCCACAAATGATCCGATTGACTTCAAAACTAGTGTGTAACATATAGACAAGTGTGTGACCAAAACGTCTTAACAGAATTGGTCAGCGTTGAATGGTGTGGGTGTGGCATCGACTTTTCATGTCTTGCCATGAAACACGAAATTGCTATAACATGGGATTAACCCTCATAATGTCCTCCCGACAGAGTAACACTCATTGCCCTCTGGGGTCCATTTGGACCCCAACTGGTTTGACAGTTAAAAAGCACAAAACATAACATTATCACACAAATTTGTGTTTCATCTTTTTATTCAACTTCAGACCAACCTATTAATACTAATTTTACACTTTTTTTTCCTCCTTGTTGTTCACAGCTGTATCACGATGATTTTTTTGTTTTTTAGGGTGATACGACACAAGAGCATGGGTCTCGGTGAAGGCGAACTTTGACGAAAACCGAGCCTTGTTTTTTTTTTTCCACCAGTGCAGGGGGAGGCTCAGGCCTATTTTTTCGTACTGTTCCCACCATGTACATCTTCCTTTTTAGCAGCTCCAGGCCAAGCGCATGTGACAATTTGCCCACTTTGCCCCCCTTGTGCTGTGGGGTACTTTTGGACCCCAGAGGACAACGAACGTTACTAAATTTAAAAAAACACTCATAATTCAATCAAATGACTTCAAATTTATTTTACTTGTGAAGATCATAGTATTAAACAACCACCATTATTTTCAGACCATTTGATGAAAAAACAAGCATATTATGACAGAAAAAGTTTTCGTTTGGGGTCCAAAATGACCCCAGGACAACATAAGGGTTAAATGGTCAAATCTGCTCCAAACTTCACATGTATGATAATAATCCCGGCCTGAACACATCTACATCAAACCCACAAGTCATAGTCAAAGCGCCACCTAGTGGGGACAGGAAATAACACCGCATTGCTTCCTACAGTGTCCGAAGGCGGTGAAAATTCAACATCCCGTTTACCAGTGGGCCTCTGGCGACATGGTCGCGGCCGCAGCAGGCCCCGAGTGGCGCGGTGGTGCGAGGGCCCGTTCAACGCTGCTTGCAGCTTTAATTAGTTTTGTTGTTGAAAGACAAAGTTAAACATCATGGTGTACAGCATGAAATTACAGATAATTATATTAAAAAGATAGACAAGATAGCACAAGCAATATTATAACTCCTAGCCCTCGACACATGTTTAACAAATTGCACAATGTGTACAATTATGGGATTTCAACACCACCCACCGCATAACAATCACTGCTGTTCTCTAGTGCAGCTATCAAATTGTAAAAGGATTTTACCTACATCATATTTAAATACTCAAGACCAGCATTTGAAGGGAAGAAGATGCATTTGAATAACTTTTCTTTTGCTAGTTTACTTTTAAATCATTTCAAAGGAGTTTTCAATCTATGAAATAAAGTCAGTTTTTTATAGTCTAAATAAAAGTATTTCATTTGAGAGAAGGTGAAACCTCTCGATTAAGCCAAAGCTATTAATGTTTTGTGCTATTATTGTGTCTCTATCTCTCTATGACATGCATTATGATTCCAGTTGGTAAAAAATGTTTTTTTTTGTCATAAAATAGACCAAGTAAACATAATTTGAAGACATTGTCATAATATTGTGTGCGTAAGCTTAAAGCAACACTGAACCGTAATGAAAAAATAAAGTTACTGTTTAAAATTTGAGTAAAATGTGCTACGATACTCATGGAAAATATTTAAACTAATGAGGCACTTAGTTTAAAATGTATACCATTTAAAATTGGAAAACATTAAAAAGTAACCATTTTCATAGGTTTGTTTGTCTGGATGTCTGGATTGTACCACTGCAGAACAGCCTGTAGGAATCAACATGTTAAGAGTTTCAGGACATTTCAGCAAACAATTTACCAGATCAAACTGTCATAACCCTCTTAAAAACAAGATAGTATGTCACATTTCAGTATTTGATCCTATGCATTATCTACATTTAAATGCTCGTTTTCAGTTTCCTGGTGGACTTACTGTGGGATCGCTGTCACTCACTTTTTAGTGGAACTAATACAGGCACAGCAATTTTAACAGCTTCATCAGGGAGTAGTCTGCACTGATGGGCATGTATGTTTTTCTAAATTATATGTGAACTGCTTAAAAGGTGAGCTTTGATATCCAGTCCTATTCACTTGAAGTAACTTAGTTAGTGTGGTAATTTATTGTGTGGTAATGTACATAGGTTGACATTATTCCTATAAAAATCATCAACTCAGCAAATGGTGGGTGATTTTAAATCCAGTAACACTGATACCTGCCTCCCCTCACTTTTTTGACTTTGGATCCTCATATGCAGCACCATATAATATGAGAGATGCAACACTCCCATAGGCTCCTGTAGAAACTGGAGAATGTGGCAGTCACGTGGTTCATGGAGTGGCGAATAGTTTCAAACACTGAATAGTTCCTGCCTGAATCCCATACTTCTTTGGGGTTTCTCAAGAACTCTTGCTGGTAAGTTGATGAAATTACTGCTTTATTGACATTTTAATGCATTGGCTGACCTCTCATAAAATCTAGTCACCCGCTGTATTCTATTTAGCCATTTTAGTTGACGTTTATCATAATATAGTAGCAAATTATATTCTAATTACAGTTAATGTTAAGCTAATTTACCATAACCAGATAACACTTGGTCTGTTTAACCTCAAATTAATTTCAGTTATCGGCATTTTTTGGCATACAAAGTTTAATCTTTGGTCATTAGCTTTGTAGTTGTGATCAGCACTAAGCTGTGTCCATATTAGTAACGTTATACTTGATTACAATTAATGTAGCTCTAGTAAATAACATGGCCAGCTATATATAAGTTAGCACCATTGTTCCTTTGTTAGCTCAGTCATTACACACATTGTTTGCTAGACAGTGTCAGTGATGAGTGATACGATCAGCAGCATGAATGTCGGTGAGAGCAGTAAAATTAAAATAAAACTGCAGATAGTTACTTATGCCATATGTGTTTCTGTTGAAGAGAGGATGTGTGAAACCATGGGAGATTGACCTCAACTGTCAGAAACAACTTTGTGTCTCATTGCACTTCCAATATTGTATCCCCATGTCCTACACCTAATCTTCCCCCTTTGTCTCTCTCAGGATTCCTGTGATGGACAGGCCAGTTCATTACAAAACACTTTATTAGGTACACCTGTACAATCTAATGCAATTCAAACACTGACTACTGGGTGTACAGTACTGTATAGCCCTGCAGACTCAAGTCAGGGTTTCCCCTGTATTCTCCCCTGGACTGTTTATATGAGAGTGTGGTCACTCAAACCACAGACTCTACTAGGCATAGTCCAAAACACAATAAAACAGTATGCCGGGGAACCAAAATAAAAGAGGGAAAAATAGCCTGTCATGGCTGTTAGCAGGCAGATGAGAAGAGAGATAAGCAATGGAGGTAGTTGGTCTTTGACCTGGCTGAGGATTGTTAGTAACCCCCAACTCAACCAGTTGGAGCTGATGGCTGGTTCTAGAGGTATGAACACCTGGAGGATTGTGGGAGACTGAGTTCAATGAGAACAAAGGACCATGCGGTCTCATCCATGGTGGTGTGGGCTGAGGCCCATAGTAAAAGTTCAGTTATAACACCAAATGAACAAATTCATCAGTGCAACTCTCAGTGGTCCCAACATATGTATATTAATTTTCAGTCTATGGTATAAACCTATTAATGAGGAAGTGCGACACAGACTGGTCATTTTTTGTAATTACTTTGACATGCTTTCTGTTGGTTCTATGCCACTGATCTAATTATTGAGAATAGGACTTACTGTCCACAGTACATTCGAGGAGAACTTACTCCAGTGCTTTTCAGTTGCAAAATTCTATGCATCAACACAAAACTTGAAAAGAGTTATTTCATTATGTTTATTAATCTCACACTAAAAATCAAATAACATTTATTTTTTATTTTCCAATTTTGGATTCACAATTCGGGCCGGCAAGATGGCGCAGTGCACTGCTGCCGCATGGCAAGAAGGTCCTGAGTTCGAATCCCCGAGCTGGCAGGGCCTTTCTGTGTGGAGTTTGCATGTTCTCCTCATGTCCTCATGGGTTCCCACTGGGTACTCCTGCTTCCCCCCACAGTCCAAAGACATGCAGCATAATAGGTTAATTGGTGACTCTAAATTGCCCGTAGGTGTGAACATGAGAGTGAGTGGTTGTTTGTCTCCGTGTCACCCCTGCAATGAACTGGCGACTTGTCCAGGGTGTACCCTGCCTCTCGCCCAAAGTCGGCTGGGATAGGCTCCAGCCCCCCGTGACCCTCACGGATAAGCAGTTACAGAAAATGGATAGATGGATGGATGGATGGATGGATTCACAATTCAATATCAAAAGAACAAATTGTACATGGACCTTGATGTAATAAAGACAGAGGAGCAGAAACAGTACTAAAGTGAGAGATATGAACAGAGGATCCCAAATGATGCCTTCTGAGCCACAAGCCAAAGTCATTATACTTCTTAGAATGAAAAAGGCTAAATAAATTATTGAAGAGTTCATACCCTTGTAGTGAGACACAGCTAATTAGCTTGTCATCATTAGTGGAAGTGGTCAGTGTGTGACAGTTGTGAAGCAATTGATTGCACCCGGAGATTTGGTCGACAATCCCTGGAGGTTAATCACTGACAGGATGGAGAGGTCAGCCTCTCCATGGCTCAAGGCGTTCGGGGCCAGTCAATAACCTTTCATTTGGAAGTCACAGAATTTTTTTTCCTCAAGAGTCCCCACTTCTTCTCAAATGACCAATAGCTCCCAACTTTATGAAGAGATTAGAAATATGGATGGCCTTGGAGCTTGAGGAGGGAGTGGGTTCAGATGTGCTACACACTGTCTGAAAACTACTGAGACAATAAAAACAAATACAATACACAACATGACATACACCAGTGGTTCCCTAACTTTTTTGGGCAATGCCCCCCTTGAGAAGCTGAAAAAAGTTCAGGCCTTCCCACCCCACCACTATTATTATTATTATTATTATTATTATTATTATTATTATTATTATTATCATTATCATTATTATTATTATTATTATTATTATTATTGTTGTTGTTGTTGTTGTTACTAACAATATTTGGGGAAGCAACTGGTCAAAAAAAGATACATAAAAGATAAGATTAAAAAAAAGTTGAATTTTTAGTGAAATAAAGGAAGCCATTATAGCACTATAGGCATTATTACATATGTAGCCAATACTAACAACTAACAACATAAAGTTATACATAGTTTTTTTATATGTGTCTCCTGTGCAAATAAAACACACGGTGTACATACACACATCCTGTCATACTGATTTAAAAATGGTCTAATTTCAAAAGAATTGTGAGACAAATTGCCTCCTCCACTTGCCTCTTCTGCCTTCCTGTATACCAGACCAGTGTTTTTGTCCCCATTTCCAGGTAGATGGGCAATATTGTCTGTCTGCTCTGCCCAGTCTCTCCCTTGTGTACTCTTTCCTTTCTCCTCCATCCCAAATAAATTCACAGCAACTCAACTCAAAGCAATGTGTTGGATTGAATTTTTAAGGGGTTTCTCTGTTGTCTCTTTGAGGAAGTGTATGCATGATGGATATTGTTCACCAACTAAGGACTGCAGGGCTGTGTGTATGGGCAAAATGAAAAACAAAAACAAAAACAGGGTGGATGCTGAGGGAGGACACAACACATTGCATCAGCTGCCTAGTGAGGTCTTCTGATCTGACACTAGATGGTGCTATTAAATAGCACAATGCTTTTAAAGCTTTTGACCAGAACACCTATTTAGCAGTTTAAAGGTGAAAAAATAAAAAAAAGGTAAATAAATGGTAATGGTAAATGGTAAATAAAGTAATCACTTATAAAACTGCACGTTTTCTTTAATAAACCTGGGGAAACTTGGATAGAGAAATAGTTAACAAAAGATAACATTCCTAATAAATACGTAAATGAGCTTACATAATCAAAGAAGAGAAGGTTGCTGTAACTAAAAGCATAACTGACAAATCAGTAGGTAAAACTAATATATCTATAATAATTCATATTATTGGTAGTATTCATTTAAGTAATACTCACAGAGTGGCAGAAAGTGGTCTTTTACAATTAAACATTTACACTCAACATACACTTTGTAGCCAGCGAGTAACAGTTTAAGTAACTGGATAAATGGGCAAATATGGCAGTGAACAAGTGGCCCAGATGGAATTATTTATTTATTTATTTATTAGCATAGATTACCAAACCAGTGCTGACCTTGGTGATGCTAATGGGCTTGCTTCAGCTAAATGCTATATCCTGCATCACAGTAGCCTCAATTGTAGGGGCACTGGTAAATGCAGAATTTACAGAAATTATGCTCACAATACCATGCAGATATAGACACATACAAATATAAGTGCAAGGTCGCAGTATGGTTGGCTGATATTACAATGTAACTTTGCCAACCATCAGAAAATGTTTCATACTGTTGTATATTTCTTGTTATTGTCTCTGGGTGTATTTGGTCATTGTAGTGAATGCTGCTAATCAATGAGCAGGGCTGTTACATGGCAATATTGTATTTGTACATGATTTTTGCATCAGTGTGATGAAGTACCTTTTGAATTGTAGGAAGTAGGAGTAGTTAGTCATTGATGATTTAATTTCAACAAATTAAATATTCAGATGCCAATAAATATCAGTCTGTTTTAAAACACATAAAGGGAGTGAAGTAATAAAAAAAATAATATCTTGGATATAAACAAAGCCTAAATAAATCAGTTTTAGTATTTAGAATTCCACTCTAATAAAAGCGGCAATTGACAAAAAAATACATAAACCGTGTCAGGGAAAGATACAACTCTATCAATTATCTCTCCTGTTGTCACGTAATTGTGATGTAGCTTTACAGAAATGATAAATTATTAAAAACCCATTGCGGCGTTTGCTATGAGGAGATAGTCCTGTGGTGTGTCAGTGTACAGTCGGTGGTTGAGTGGCTTCCTGCCGGCCTTCATACTGTATTTGTCAGTATTGACGTGTTGTTTGCAGATGGAACAGGAGGGCTGATCTCTGCCTACAGAGGTCATTGTCACTACATTTGCCACTTGTTGCCAAAAGCAGCCCGGAGTTCCACCATTCAACACTGCACACTTTTCAGGCATTTATTCAGCCAACTACCGAAACCTACATATGTGGATGTTGAACGCGGAACATTACTAGAGCAGAAAGAAGACTTTTGATCCCACTGATAACATTTCGGCGCATCTGACGGACAGAAGCATGGTTGATAACACAAGTATAGCAACGAAATCTGCTTTGGTAAGCGGCCAGACCTTTACTTAAATTGGATTATTAGACTTAACAACTCATGTTTTGACTGTTTTTTTTTTTCAAATGCACTTGCAACTGAGAGTTTGATCTATTGAAAGTTTGTCATGTTCATGTGTAGCCGATGGTACTGTGAACTGTTAACATTATCCTTTTTATATTAGCCTTCAGTTAAAGTCAGAAACTAAATCCCTCACAGTGTGTGTAACGAGGCTTAGTAGAAAATGAGTTTTAATCTTATAAAGTGCTGGTGATACACGACCATCCTCTCTTACCCCCGTAGCAGGGCTCTTTCTCGTCTGGCAGCAGCCTTCCGCTCCAAGCTCCCTCCATCTCCTCCCACAGCCCGTTTCCCGGCTCACAGTCCCATCAGCCCGGCAACGGCGGCATGAAGCTCGAGGCGGTCATGGAGAACCTGCAGCGGCAACAGGCAGCGCGACTGGCCTTGGAGGAGAAGCTCCGACAGGCAGAGACAGAGAAGGACCTCCGCTCCATGGTGGAGTCCCAAATTCACCAACAAACTCTGGCTTTTCGCCACTACCAGGCGGCGATGCGAGGCGCCCTGGCCACCGGAGTTTCCAACTCTTCCAATGGAGTGACGCTCCCACCCGTTGAGGTCCGCAGAGCCGACGACGACGGGGACTCCCCGAGACCGGGCAGCGTCGGTAAGGAGCGGGACGTGGAGGAAAATGTCATGGATGAGCATGAGATCATGAATGAAGAGGAGGAGGGAGAGGACTATGTCGGGATGAACCACTACCAGTACCGACAGTCCTCGCTCCAGGGAGCCTGTCTGCCTCCACAGAGCGCCCCGATGCATCTCATGGCCAGAGTCCCGGCAGCCTTCGCTCCGGCTCGCAGCGCAGAGTCTCCATCGGCGCATCCCCAGTCCCAGCACCAGGAGTGGACCTATGAGGAGCAGTTCAAACAGGTAAGACAGCACTTCTGAACAGTTAAGATTTTGACAGCACTTAATTTCATCTCTAAATAACCATGGGGATTTTTAAAAATGTAATTTAATATACAGTAATTTTATACAGCAATTCTGTAAAAATGATATCTTTACTGAATTGCATTGAATTCACATGATACTGCACTCTGTGAAGGAAAAATATGTTCATGAAGGTTCTGTTCACAAAAGCTATAATTACCCTTCTTATGCCCTTAAGCGCACAACAAATATTCTAGCACAAGTGTAGTTTAAATTAAGTTGATCTAATAAAGATGTTGCTGTAAAATGGTCAGCTAACAGTTTCTGAGGTTGAGATTAAACCCAGGGACCAATTAAATTGAGGCTTTCTAACAAGGTGTTATTTTTAAGAAGGCTTAAGATGTAACAAGTAGCTTTCTTGATTGATAATAAGTAATTTTTCTAATGCTTTATAGATCATTAAATCAAGAAGAACAACTTTTAAGTTGCCAGGTTGTGAAAAATGCCTTTTGCAGACCTTTGGACAAGTACAAAGTAGCATGATCTAAATCAATTTATTAACTTATCAGCCATTATTTGATAGATTAAAACATTTGTATTTCAATAAAGCATTAATAAGAATATATTCCAGGTTTCCACGTTGCTAAAAAGCTTTTGTGTCTGTCTGTCTTTTCTATTTGTCAATAATATAGTTTCAGATGTAGGTAATCCATAAATAAATGCTCAATAAATGATTAATAAATGGATTTTGGGTCAAATACTTTTCCAGAAGGTGAGTGGTCATACGGTCCTATCCATCCAAAGGCTTTTTTTCAACCTGGTGTCCAAAAGTTGTTCTTATTAATGACTTATAACTGAAAGCTTTATGGTTAACTCTTTGTCAATTACTATTTGTTAATGATTAACTGTTTGTTAACCAACAAAATTGTCATGAATGCTTTCTAAAGGGTTCCTTCATTGTCATTGTTTTTAGTGTATATATATTTCATTGTATTGAATATTTATTGAAGGCATTTCTCCCAAACAGCTCCTTTGTTTTGTTAGCAGCTAGTTAACAGTATTTGAATGATATGCAGTTGTCTTTATATTTTGCCTGCTATAGGCAAATCTATACTTGCCAAGTAATTGTGGATTCTCCATGTCATTTTTTATTTATGATGGATCATTTACAGACTTCCCTAAATGTGATGTGTACATTAGTGACTGCATTAGGACTGCACATTAAAGCAACTCAATGCATGGAAATGCAATTTAAATAGGGGCTGAAACCAATAGCTTCAATATAGAGGCAGCTATGTGTGGTGGATGATGAGATAAGCCTGTGGAGAAAATGCTCGCCATCCAATTATTTGTTTTCTGTACACATCTATGACTAATTTCGTATATAGAATTAGTCTTGTCATGGGTTATGAGCTTCACAGTCATTTGTGTGGACAGCTTGCTTGACATTTAACATCACAGTATATGATGTAAGTGCTCCTGGCTCAAGTTAGATGTTAGGAACAATGGACATGCTTCAGCAGATGAATTTAAAATCTATTACACCTATTTTTTGTCACCATAAAGCCTTTCCTTTTTGCTGAAAATTCTTTTATTTTCATCAAGTCCAGTCACATGTGGCCATGCATGCATGCATACTCCATGTAAAATCACGTGGTATGCTTCAAAGATTCCTCAGGATGTGCAGTTATTGTGGGGGAGATTTGTATGTAGTCATTCAGTGTAATGGTCATGGAACAATAAAAGGATGCTTATGGCTGCTAGGCAGACAGAGTGGAGCCAGCATGCTAAGCATGCTCAAAGCTGCAAAACAAAACCACATTTGAAGGCAGTAAGTGCATCTTTGGAAATAGGAACAAGATGTGGGCTAAATATAAAAAGGCCCCATTGAGGCGGAGAACTTTTAATCTTATCTGAACTAAAGAGGGGCCAATAGGTGCCTACAGAAGCCTCCTAAATCACTAACAAAAAACTACATAACAAAAAAAGCTTGAATTTCTTGAAATTTGTATTTCTTTAGTTTTTATTTACTCAGCACTTTCAAGCATTCTTAAATGCAATTAAACTGTAAACACAACCTAAATATTTAGTGCAAAGAATGGTGACAGGCAGCTAGTAAAACTTATTTTAGCTGTTTATGACACCTAGCAGGAGACAAAGTATAGCAGATTCTGAATGACTGAAAAAGATGCTGAGCATAGATGACAGTAAGACAGAGAGAGAGAGAGAGAGAGAGAGAGAGAGAGAGAGAGAGAGAGAGAGAGAGGAGCTGTTGCATGTAGTTTTGGCAGTAGCTCAGGAAATGAAGGAAACTGGATCTGGTGGTATTCCAGCCTGGCTCACACCCAAAAATGCTGGGATATCCCTGTCTGGCAGTATGTGTGTGTGTACGTATGTGTGTGTTTTTGTGTGTGTGTGTGTAGCTGGTAGTTGGCTTGGTGCCAGACTATAACGAAACAGAAACAAAATTGTGTGCTGATAAACACTGGGCCGTGCTTCTTCTGAATGAATTTTTAGTTATGGCCTCACTAATAGTTTTTATTTGAAACTTCAGTGTGTCCCATATTTTCATTAGTCATTTTCATTTGTTTATATTAAAATGATCACTCTTGCACAACCTGATTTGCGGGTCTGGGGTTCCCTTCTAGATATGCCCCTTTCTGACTCTCACAAACTCTTGACAACAGATCTGTCTGTGAACATGACAGCAAACAGGCATGCACCAGCACAAGAAAAAGGCAATGCAAAAGGAATTTTTGGATTTCTTTATGAATCCACTCTGTATCAGTACACTTTTTGAGTACAAGAGTATAAGATCAGACAACTTTTTCATTTTCTCCCACCATGCAGTCTATTTAATGATCCAATTACCTGGCTTTGCTTGTAATTCTAACGATGTCAGGGTTTATTGTTTTATCATCAGCTTTTCTATCAACTGCATTTAAATCTGATTTTCCTGTATGAGCTATGTGCCCTGCTGCCGTTGTGTGATGTTTGTTGTGATGTGCGTGAGTAAATAACAGTATCAGTGGTTGTTGTTTTATCATCATCATTTATTGTTTAAATCTGGCTTTATAATATAAGTCAGGGCCCAGTCGCTGTTGTTTGATGTCAGATCATCAGCTACTTTGTGAGTAAAGAACAGTGACAGTGGTCGTCATTTTATCATCATATAGTGTAAATCTGGCTCTCCTATATGAGTCACTGACCAGCGGTTGTATGATGTTTGTGTATAGCCATTGTGTTATTGTTTTGTGTGTAAAGAAAGTGTCAGTGGCCACTCTTTTATCATCAAATGTTTTGTCAGCAGTGTTGTGTCAGTCTTGTTTTACTATAGAGTTATGAGTTATACACTGTCTGGCCAAAAAATGTAACCACCTGGATTTAACTAAGGAAAGAGGTAAGAGCCTTCCATTGGACAATTACTGCAGTGATTAATATGTCTCAGCTGGCTACAAGTTATTTAACCCTAACTGATGCAGTGAGTAGCTTCTCATTTCTTCAACAACCATGTAAGAAGACATATCCTGTGGTTGTGGACAAGACATTACTCTGTTTTCTTTGCTTGATGCAAGCCAATAATTTGACCCTTCTAAAACAACTAAGGAGACTGATGAAACTACTAAATTGGGTTAAGAACTATCCAATGCATTATTAATAACTGGAAGGATAGTGATGAACCATCATCTTCAAGGAAGAAATATGGTTGGAAAAAATCTTGAATGATCATAATCATCTCCGATCACTTAAATGTTTGTTGAAATCAAATTGAAAAAAATTAAACAGTAGAAGTCACATCTATGTTTAATAGTGAAAGTAAGAGCATTTCCACATGCACAATGTGAAGAGAGCCCAAGAGATTGGGACTAAACAGCTGTGTAACCTTAACAAAACCACTTATGAGGCTAATTGGAAAAAAAAGGCTTCATTTTGCCAGGGAATGTAAAGATTGGATTCTGGAGCAATGGTGTTCCTCTCTGCCACCACAGATAGTAATTAGTCTGGCCCTCTGTTACGCTTGCTAAAGGTACACGCGCACAACGAAATGCAATTCTGACCAGTCAGTAGTCTGCAGTGTTTGTTAGCTTACATTTATCATGGAACTGAATCCAAAATAATCCCAGATCATTTATATGTTGACACTGTTTGATGCTTTCAACTGTTTGAATTCTTTTTTTTTATTTGATCAGGGTCTTTTTTATTTTCAAATATATAACAAAAAACATCTGAATACAGAATACAGAACAATCAAACCAAGTTCCTGACAGTATTTTTGAGGCAGGCATTTATTAATTTTCGATCCAATAATACATAAATAAACATATGATAAGGACATTTAGAATCAGAATCAAAATCAGAAATACTTTATTGATCCCTGGGGGGGAATTGTTACAGTTGCACCCATTCAAGAAAGACTAGAATAAAATAAAAAATAAAAAAAAATATTAAAAATATGTACAGCTTATTATATATAGCAATATGTACAAATATATACAGCAGTGGTACGCATACTAGTGTAAAAACAACAAAGTGTCATTGCCATGGTGACATGATTGAAGTCACCCAAGATGGCGATGAATGCACTCAGACCAAAACTCTCTCTACCAGCATGTTTGGAGAGGGCACAGCTTAACAAAGTTGCTTACAAAAAGTCAGGCAATCATAAAAAGGAGGATAGGTAAAGTTAGGAAAATGATCAGGAGCGACTGTAACAGGCTGCACGCTGCCAGTTGGCGCATGCGCACTTGCTGATTAAAGAATTATGGTTATGTACTGGGGATGACGTTTTACAATGTAAATAAAACCTAAATAGAGCTCTACCGTCTTATCTTTGCCAATTTTTGAACGACTTATATTTGCCACTCCTGTACTGACATTTCTTGATACTAATCAGTCAACATATACATGATACATACTGTACATACACCATATAGCCAAAATTAAAAAAAAAAAAATTTACACACCTATCTGAGCTGGTTGGACACCCCTTTCTAAAACCATGGCCATAAATATGTAATATAGTAATATGGAGATGGACCCCCTTTGTGGTTATAACCCTGACAAACAGGCCTGGACCATTATCCCCCCTACGCCAAACGTTACAATAGGCACTATGCATTCAGCATTCTCCTGGCATACACCAAACTCTGATTTGTCATTCACACTGCCAGTGAGTGAAGCATGGTTCATCACTCCAGACAGCACATTTCATGAAGCTCCTGACAAACAGTTTGTGTACTGATGTTGCTTCCAGAGGCAGTTTGAAACTCTGTAGTGAATGATGCATCATATAGGTGACTACTTAACAGTTTTTAGCCACAAGCGGTCAGGTGTGTGAAACCTCCTCCCTAATGCACCTATGGGTATCGTGCATTAGCACGTTTCTTTTTTTTAAGTAATGCACTTTATTTGAGCCTCAGCATCAGCACTTGTTTTTTTAAGCATCTGTTTGTGTATATATGCTATTCTTCTTTTTAGTCCTGTTTGGATGCATGTGTATGTGATGTGATATGTGATATTTTATGATACGATGCTGAGAGAGATGCTGCTGAAATTATGTTTCATTGTGACCACAATGACAATAAAGTTCTATTCTATTCTATTCTATTCTATTCTATTCTATTCTATGTGCTACAGACCTCAGCACTTGTTGGCCCTGCCGTGTGAATTTAGTGGCCCCTTAGTGGCTGAGTTGTTGTTGCTCCTAGGCACTTCCACTTCACTTCACATCACTAATAATACTTACAGTTGACTGCAGCAGATCAAGTAGGGCAGAAATTTAACTTATGACTTATGAGTCATATGCCTCCTAACTAAATAGTTAGGAGGCATTTTACACGTTTTGAGCAATACATTTATGACCTATATAATGTGTTTAGAAGAAAATGTCCAAATTCCCTTTACACAGCCTTTAAAGTTGTTGAAACTTGCAGGAGCCTTGGTATCATTAAGACACTGATCCCTTCACTCCTGCTCCCTCCTCACACTTGTCACACTTACAGACACATCCACAACCTGGTTCCTTTCCTGAGCCAGAATGCCATGAAAAGTGGACTTGGAACAATGTGCCACTCAGACATACTTGTTTTCACTGCAAATAGTTCCTCTCTTTTCATTAAAGTAGAACCAGGGTTAGCTTGTTCAAACTTCCTCCCTAACCTCAACGTGGGTGTTACTTTTTAATTGCAGAAGCCTGGAATTTCTGCGGAATTCTAACCCTAACCCTGCCGTTGTTCTGGGGCGTAGGTGACAGTGACCTTAACCTTTGACCTCTGACCATCAAAATCTGATGAGTTCATCCCTAAGTCCAAATGTGGATGGATGTTTGTACCAAGTTTGCTAAGTTCTCTGCAGTGTTCTTGAGGTATTGTGTTTACAAGAGTTGAATGGTCACAGTGACCTTGAACTTTGTTCCAGGGATATTGTGTTAATGAGAATGGGACGGACATGAGGTTACAGTTACCTTGACCTTTGACCACCGAAATGTAGTCAATCCCTTGGCTCCAAATGGATGTTTGTACCAAATTTGAAGAAATTCCCACGTGGTGTTTTTGAGAATTCATGTTCACAAAAACCTTATGCACCAAAAGTACAGACAATTGAAAACATAATTCCTCCAGCCATGGCTGTCACTAGTGTGGAGGCATTACAAAAAGTCCCTTGGTACACACACTTGAATACACTAGCTCTGACTAGTCTGACAGGCATGAACTGATGAAGCTTCTTGGATAAGAGGCGAAACGTCTTCAGAAAAAAGGCTTTTTGAACAAGTCCAGTTGCTTTCGATTTAATCTTGCTTTGGCTTACAATGACCTGGACGAATGAGAACATTCACGGACACACTTGAATATTTTTTCTTTTGTTTTAAAAGAGCAAGCTGCAGTGTTGGTAAAGAAAAAGTCACTGAACACTGCCTGTTTTTGCTCTTGCTTTGACAATAAAGACTTAACTGAACTGAGGTGTAAGTGCTGTTACATAAATCATGTGTTCATGACACACTGATAACAAATTCTTAAAAGTGAGGAATTTTCATGCAATAAATCAGTCAATAAATAAATAATTTGACCTAAGGTTAAAATTGATGTATTAAAATCTGATGTGCAAGAGTTAAAATTAATATAATTTACTAAAAATGTTATAAGCACATACGCCTTAGTTCATTGTTTATATTGAATGTTTCTTGTCCGGAACCAGTGTTCACTGTTTGTGGTGCACCTGCAGTCAAGTTCATCGTGAGACTGTATACAGCACAAGGTGAAAGTCTCATGAGGC